>JAXGGA010006763.1:0-67443 GCA_038373865.1 Uloborus plumipes | reverse complement strand
ATTATCATTATAATTACATGACTCGAATGATTACTAAAATATATACGCACATTGCTAAAAATACCAAATTGATGTCGAAATTCTTCAGATTGTAAAGAATTATGCTCATTTAAATTCGAATGCAGTTCGTAGTTATTTATATATTTGTTTTTATTTTCATGACTAAATGTGTATTTTGATAAACACACAAAAAATATGGACTAAAATTATCTCTGGAACAAACTTTAAATAGAAAAAAAAACTTCTCTTAATTATTCACTTTATTTAAAAAATTATCTGCGACTCTCTGATTCTTTCATTTTTGCATAACTCACTGAAATCTAATTTAGAATTTGACAATTGCAAAACAGTCATCAATAAGGATTTTTTTAGATACTTTTTGGTGCCAAAAAACTTTATAATTGAAAGTTTAGTGATAGTATAAGTAATAAAGAATATCCGGCTGTACTGATTTAAGTATCTAAATTATTTTTATGACATAAATTATATTTTATTTAAAAAATATTTAGTAAGCATATTCTTCTATTCTTCCACCATTTTTCAAATTGATTTTGTGTTGCGGTTCAACATGCAAATAAATTTAGATTTTTTGAAAGGTTAAATTTTAATCATAAAAATGCATTAGGAATTTAAAGTAATCTAATGGTTATTAATGTTTTATTCTAAGGATTTTGTTCTCAATGTTGTTAAACTGTTACGGTGTCTCCTACTATTATGCATATATTTATGAAATAAGACAATTTTTTCTAAAACGTGGTGCGATTTCCTTTGTGATTATTATAAGATAAAATGAATGGTATTAAAGCACAAATACAAAAATTAAAACTAAGCTTTTTAATAGTACTAATTACTCTACGTATATTCTGTTAATTCGCAAAAAAAAAAAAAAAAAAAAAAATCACAAATTGATTAAGATATTTAAATATAGTAACTCATTATTTGAGCTCCAATACGGTTTAATGCTCATAAATTATTCTTTTACTTTTTATAGGTAGCATAATATTATGAAATGTAAATAAAGTTTCCGTAATCTTGAGCTTTTGGAACTGGTAGATCTTGGCAAGCCTTAGTTAAAAAACTCTTGGTACTATTAACGTAGGTTTGGGAATCAAATCCTTAAAAATGTATTTGTCGTATCCTTCAGGTGCTGTAAATGTCACAAATATTTAAAAAAAATTAATTATCGTCCATACGTTTATCAAAAACTTATTTTAATGCTTTACGTTTAAAAAATAAAGCTATAAGTACTTTGTAGAAAAGTTTGAATATACACCGCGCTTTGGCCTAAATTCTTCAGAAAGAAACACCTGAAAATTACAAGCATTTACCGGCTGGTCATTATTTAGAAACATTAACTTTACTATGCCGATTTGTAGACATTAAAATTATCTTTTTAAACAAACTGAAATGGCCACCGAATGAAACATGTAAAAATCTCAGCCCTTTTGGAATATTTTAATTTTAGAAAACGTGCTCAAATTGCCTGAATATATACCAACTTGTGTTCCGAGTGTGCTCCGTCAAAGTAAAGTGTGCTCCAAATTGAACTGGGGTTCGTATGTGTCCCGCTGTGACTATTCGTTTAAGTTACATCATCGAACACATTAGAAAATTGATTGAATAACACAATTGTAATTGTGTAAAATCTTTGCTTTATTTCGTGCAAATATAATTTTAACAGCGTTCTTAAACTGAAATAAAATGTAAGAATGTAATATATATATGCACAGTCCAGTCACATTAATGTGACCACCACGTACTTTTCACGTCGACGTCAAATAACAAATTACTGAATGCACTCGAAGCACAGTGAAATTGAGGTTATATAAAGGGTGCGTGAGGGCTTTAGAAAACATTTCTAATGCTGGCGTAATGCAAAAATTAAGCGATTTATCTGACGTACAAAAGGGAATCATTGGGTTTCGGGCCGTAGGTGGAAGCATTTCTAAAATATCTGAGCTTTTGAGCTGTTCTCTTGCCGTCGTGCCAAAAGTGTACCGTGCATGTTCAAAATGGGACTGTTCAAAATTAGCGACGTGGCAAATGTGGTGCACCAGGAGCCATAGAAGACAGAGGTGAACGACGGCTGCGGAGATGCGTTTGGGTTAATAGACAGGCTACCGTTGAGCAACTAACACCCCAGATGAACCAAGGGGCTACCAAAATCGTCTTTCACATTACTGTTTAGCGGACATTGTTGCGTCTGGGCTCCAGAAGCAGAAGTATGGTTCATGCACCTGTGCTTACTACTGTCCGTCGACGACGAACCCTGGAATTTGCACGCCAGTACCGCAGCTGGACGTCCATTGATTGGCGACAGGTAGCATTTACTGATTGAATCATGTTTTATGCTCCATCGGACAGACGGATGTTGACTTAGAAGGCGTGAAACCTCTGGAAGCAAACACCCGGAACCATTGCCATAACGATCAAAGCTGGATGCAGGAGCGTTATGGTCTGAGAAATGTTTTCCTGGGATTCTATGGTTCACATTCATCATTGTGGAAGGCACGATGGATCAATACAAGTATGCATCTGCCCTTGTGGTCCTTGTTCACTCCTATATGAATATTGTTTTTCCTCAAGATAATGGCATCTACTAGCAGGACAATGCGAACTGCCATACAGCTACTAGTGAACATGTGTGGTTCAAATGGCACCAGGATGAGTTCTCCCCTGGTCAGCAAACTCACCTGACTTAACACCAATCGAGATTATGTGGGACCATTTTGAGTTAGTTGTTCGCACCATGGATCCTCACCCACGTAATCTAGCGCGCATATATATATATATATATATATATATATATATATATATATATATATATATATATATATATATATATATATATATATATATATATATATATATATATATATGTATATATATATATATACTAGCTGACCCGGCCACGCGTTGCTGTGGCTAAGGTATGGGTTAAACTGTAATGTTTCAATAGAAACGAAAAAATTTATTACCGTAATAGAGATCAACTTTATATAAATATGAATTTGAGATCAAAATATGAAAACAATTGAACAAAAATTTCAACAACAAAAGTTTGCTAGAAACAAAAAATCAACAAAAAATGTAGCATTTTAGCACTTAGAAATATTATATTCAAGCTTGTAACAATTGAGTTAAATTAAAATTTGCTAATTGCTATTATACCATTTTATTTAATTTAACATTTTATGTTTTAATAATGTAGGTAGGGTAGATAATTAACCAATATTATTTGTTATTTTTTGAAATATAAGCATTTTTAATTTCAGTTTAACTCAACACTAATCGGTGCACAATATTCTTTGTTAATCTGTCTCTTGTAAACAAACATAGATTGGACGGTTTTCCCACACGGGAGCAAGCGACCTATAGTTGCCCATGGGAAAAACATGGATTTTCTAAATATAAACCGCAAATTGACATTGTTTGTCCTTGGGACTTATTAATGGACATGGCTAAAGCCAAACGAACGGGAAACTGTAGCCTTTTGAAGGGTATTGAAGATTCTGACGGTGTCATTGGGATACATGGCAACAGAACTACTTCATCTTTAAACTTGCCAGTCAAAATGATTGCCTCAATAATGTTCCCGGTGATTTTTTTTGATAACTAAACGCGTACCATAACGCGTTGCATAATCTCGGTGGATTTAAATTACGTAGAAGAACTATTGGTAAACCAATCTTTAACCGCAGATTATGTGGTGGCATTCCGGGTATGTTTAAAGAATTTTAGCCAAGAATACAGAAAATCTGGCAGCTAAATAGATAATTTGCAATAAAAAATATATTGCGGTCCTAAATTGAGATAAAAACTATCCTATCATTTAAGTTGAACCAAACTGAAACTGCGTGCAAATTTTGGTTAACAGCGGTTCAGTAGCTGAGGAGTTCATTGGACACAAACACAGGGACACGTAATTTTTATATATTATAAGAAAGATTATTACTTGTTTACTGCGCTCCAGAAACTGCCAGAACGTGTGCTTTATGTCGCTCAGCCATGGGGGTGTCAAAAAAGGCTTAGTAAAAAGGCTTAGCCAAGAACACAGAAAAGCTGGTAGCTAAATACATAATTTGCAATAAAAAATATATTGCGGTCCTAAATTGAGATAAAAACTATCCTATCATTTAAGTTGGACCAAACTGAAACTGCGTGTAAAATTTGGTTAAAATCGGTTCAGTAGCTTAGGAGTCCATTGGCCACAAACACAGGGACACGTAATTTTTATATATTAAGATATATATATATATATATATGTATATATATATATATATATATATATATATATATATATATATATATATATATATATATATATATATATATATATATATATATATATATATATATATATATATATATGTATATATATATATATGTATATATATATATATATGTATATATATATATATATATATATGTATATATATATATATATATATATATATATATATACATACTAGCTGACCCGGCCACGCGTTGCTGTGGCTAAGGTATGGGTTAAACTATAATGTTTCAATAGAAACGAAAAAATTTATTACCGTAATAGAGATCAACTTTATATAAATATGAATTTGAGATCAAAATATGAAAACAATTGAACAAAAATTTCAACAACAAAAGTTTGCTAGAAACAAAAAATCAACAAAAAATGTAGCATTTTAGCACTTAGAAATATTATATTCAAGCTTGTAACAATTGAGTTAAATTAAAATTTGCTAATTGCTATTATAACATTTTATTTAATTTAACATTTTATGTTTTAATAATGTAGGTAGGGTAGATAATTAACCAAAATTATTTGTTATTTTTTGAAATATAAGCATTTTTAATTTCAGTTTAACTCAACACTAATCGGTGCACAATATTCTTTGTTAATCTGTCTCTTGTAAACAAACATAGATTGGACGGTTTTCCCACACGGGAGCAAGCGACCTATAGTTGCCCATGGGAAAAACATGGATTTTCTAAATATAAACCGCAAATTGACATTGTTTGTCCTTGGGACTTATTAATGGACATGGCTAAAGCCAAACGAACGGGAAACTGTAGCCTTTTGAAGGGTATTGAAGATTCTGACGGTGTCATAGGGATACATGGCAACAGAACTACTTCATCTTTAAACTTGCCAGTCAAAATGATTGCCTCAATAATGTTCCCGGTGATTTTTTTTGATAACTAAACGCGTACCATAACGCGTTGCATAATCTCGGTGGATTTAAATTACGTAGAAGAACTATTGGTAAACCAATCTTTAACCGCAGATTATGTGGTGGCATTCCGGGTATGTTTAAAGAATTTTAGCCAAGAATACAGAAAATCTGGCAGCTAAATAGATAATTTGCAATAAAAAATATATTGCGGTCCTAAATTGAGATAAAAACTATCCTATCATTTAAGTTGAACCAAACTGAAACTGCGTGCAAATTTTGGTTAACAGCGGTTCAGTAGCTGAGGAGTTCATTGGACACAAACACAGGGACACGTAATTTTTATATATTACTAGCTGACCCGGCCACGCGTTGCTGTGGCTAAGGTATGGGTTAAACTGTAATGTTTCAATAGAAACGAAAAAATTTATTACCGTAATAGAGATCAACTTTATATAAATATGAATTTGAGATCAAAATATGAAAACAATTGAACAAAAATTTCAACAACAAAAGTTTGCTAGAAACAAAAAATCAACAAAAAATGTAGCATTTTAGCACTTAGAAATATTATATTCAAGCTTGTAACAATTGAGTTAAATTAAAATTTGCTAATTGCTATTATACCATTTTATTTAATTTAACATTTTATGTTTTAATAATGTAGGTAGGGTAGATAATTAACCAATATTATTTGTTATTTTTTGAAATATAAGCATTTTTAATTTCAGTTTAACTCAACACTAATCGGTGCACAATATTCTTTGTTAATCTGTCTCTTGTAAACAAACATAGATTGGACGGTTTTCCCACACGGGAGCAAGCGACCTATAGTTGCCCATGGGAAAAACATGGATTTTCTAAATATAAACCGCAAATTGACATTGTTTGTCCTTGGGACTTATTAATGGACATGGCTAAAGCCAAACGAACGGGAAACTGTAGCCTTTTGAAGGGTATTGAAGATTCTGACGGTGTCATTGGGATACATGGCAACAGAACTACTTCATCTTTAAACTTGCCAGTCAAAATGATTGCCTCAATAATGTTCCCGGTGATTTTTTTGATAACTAAACGCGTACCATAACGCGTTGCATAATCTCGGTGGATTTAAATTACGTAGAAGAACTATTGGTAAACCAATCTTTAACCGCAGATTATGTGGTGGCATTCCGGGTATGTTTAAAGAATTTTAGCCAAGAATACAGAAAATCTGTCAGCTAAATAGATAATTTGCAATAAAAAATATATTGCGGTCCTAAATTGAGATAAAAACTATCCTATCATTTAAGTTGGACCAAACTGAAACTGCGTGCAAATTTTGGTTAACAGCGGTTCAGTAGCTGAGGAGTTCATTGGACACAAACACAGGGACACGTAATTTTTATATATTATAAGAAAGATTATTACTTGTTTACTGCGCTCCAGAAACTGCCAGAACGTGTGCTTTATGTCGCTCAGCCATGGGGGTGTCAAAAAAGGCTTAGTAAAAAGGCTTAGCCAAGAACACAGAAAAGCTGGTAGCTAAATACATAATTTGCAATAAAAAATATATTGCTGTCCTAAATTGAGATAAAAACTATCCTATCATTTAAGTTGGACCAAACTGAAACTGCGTGTAAAATTTGGTTAAAATCGGTTCAGTAGCTTAGGAGTCCATTGGCCACAAACACAGGGACACGTAATTTTTATATATTAAGATATTACCTGTTTACTGCGCTTCGGAAGCTGTCAGAACGTGTGCTTTATGTCGCTCAGCCATGGAGGTGTCAAAAAGGCTTAGTAAAAAGGCTTAGTAAAAAGGTTTAGCCAAGAACACAGAAAAGCTGGTAGCTAAATACATAATTTGCAATTAAAAATACATTGCGGTCCTAAATTGAGATATAAACTATCCTATCATTTAAGTTGGACCAAACTGAAACTGCGTGCAAAATTTGGTTACAATCGGTTCAGTAATTGAGGAGTCCATTGGCCACAAACACAGGGACACGTAATTTTTATATATTAAGATAAGAAGTTATTACTTGTTTACTGCGCTCCAGAAACTGCCAGAACGTGTGCTTTATGTCGCTCAGCCATGGGGGTGTCAAAAAAGGCTTAGTAAAAAGGCTTAGCCAAGAACACAGAAAAGCTGGTAGCTAAATACATAATTTGCAATAAAAAATATATTGCGGTCCTAAATTGAGATAAAAACTATCCTATCATTTAAGTTGGACCAAACTGAAACTGCGTGTAAAATTTGGTTAAAATCGGTTCAGTAGCTTAGGAGTCCATTGGCCACAAACACAGGGACACGTAATTTTTATATATTAAGATAGAAGATTATTACTTGTTTACTGCGCTCCAGAAACTGCCAGAACGTGTGCTTTATGTCGCTCAGCCATGGGGGTGTCAAAAAAGGCTTAGTAAAAAGGCTTAGCCAAGAACACAGAAAAGCTGGTAGCTAAATACATAATTTGCAATTAAAAATACATTGCGGTCCTAAATTGAGATATAAACTATCCTATCATTTAAGTTGGACCAAACTGAAACTGCGTGCAAAATTTGGTTACAATCGGTTCAGTAATTGAGGAGTCCATTGGCCACAAACACAGGGACACGTAATTTTTATATATTAAGATAAGAAAGATTATTACTTGTTTACTGCGCTCCAGAAACTGCCAGAACGTGTGCTTTATGTCGCTCAGCCATGGGGGTGTCAAAAAAGGCTTAGTAAAAAGGCTTAGCCAAGAACACAGAAAAGCTGGTAGCTAAATACATAATTTGCAATAAAAAATATATTGCGGTCCTAAATTGAGATAAAAACTATCCTATCATTTAAGTTGGACCAAACTGAAACTGCGTGTAAAATTTGGTTAAAATCGGTTCAGTAGCTTAGGAGTCCATTGGCCACAAACACAGGGACACGTAATTTTTATATATTAAGATATATATATATATATATATATATATATATATATATATATATATATATATATATATATATATATAATATATATATTATATATATATATATATATATATATATATATATATATATATATATATATATATATATATATATATATATAATTAAATAAAAGAATGCAAAAATATAAAAATATGTTAAAATCTAAAAATGTTATTATAAAGTAAGAAGCTAATAAGTCCAATTGGTCTGTAATTTATATTCCAGGATACTGAAAAGCATTCCTTAAGATGTAAAGCATTCATACGAGTGTCTCTCTTGCGCAGTACACGATTTCGAGAAGCTACAACTTTTAAGAAACTAATGTAATATATAGAATTTAATATTGTGAAAATACCGTTATTTATTTTTACAAAAATCAAACAACCGAGCAAAATTGTTTACTGCAAACTGAATAGTTTAAGTACCTAATGATGCTCAACTTGCACTTCCGCTTATCATGCCTCCAAATTCTGACACCTCCCATGATTAATAACCCCTTTTATTTTGACGGTGGCAATTTCCTGAAAAATAAACTGCTGCTGTCAATTTAAATGACAATTCATTAAACCTCCCAGATAAAAATATTTTCTCCTTCCGCTTTTTGCTTAAATTTCTTTCGCAACTTGTTAATTTATCACATTTGACGTTAGTTTTAAGACATTAATGAACTTTTAAAAATCATTGCCAGGGAACATTGCAGTTGATCCCCAAATTAAGTAGTGATTATCAGTTTGTTTATTCCCTTAAAATATATATACTAATTAAAAATGCTTTTAAGATTAAAGCTTATGAAGGGATTCGTGGAAACTGACGTGATTCATTAGATATGTTTATACTCGAAACTATTTGGAATATTATGAGATAATAATTTAGGAGCTTTTTAGATATTGATCAATTTTCCTTGAAAGTGATAGTTAGAACTTTATCATGTACAATGAAATGAAAATTATTAAGAATATTTAAATTTTAATACAGCTTATTTTAAATCTTTCCTATATTTATGACAAATAGTATTAGAATGATCTTTTCAATTTTGAAGCAATGTAAAGCATAAGCACAGCACAATAGCAAGTTCAAATGGATCGTCGACTGGTTATAAGGGAGTAGTGGCAATCCAGTTCGTTGAAGTAATAAAAGTGTTTGCTGTCTACAACTTTAACATTTCAATGTATCAATACGCT
This sequence comes from Uloborus plumipes, assembly GCA_038373865.1. NCBI lineage: Eukaryota > Metazoa > Arthropoda > Arachnida > Araneae > Uloboridae > Uloborus > Uloborus plumipes. The sequence goes on along the minus strand of JAXGGA010006763.1, from coordinate 58,153 downwards.
TATATGCTTGGAATTTATGTCTACGCTGAAAAAACAAACTCTATAAAAGATAAAGGAATCCAGGGAGCCCCTGTGCGATTGCAAAATTGAATATCTGGAACACAAATGACGATTTTTGGAGCGAAAAAACGGTATGCTTCTTGCGAATGTCGTATAAATCATATGCAGAATTTGAAAAAATAGTTAAAAGTGTGCCAACAGGTGGCGCTGGAAGCTGTAATTGCATTGAGAGTACCTATAAGTAGTGTTTTGAGGGCTGGAACGATCATCTCAAGCGTAATAACGTGAAATGAGGTTTATTGAAAGTACTATTATACAAACTAATGTACAAACTATACTATTGAACAACAAGTGTCTCTGATACTGAATTTTCATAGGTTAGACCATAGTCTTTTGTATACTGACTTTGGAAGCTTCTTCCTGTTGCTGCAGTACTGTTGCTTCACCTGTGAAATAGTTTAGAAAAACTATTATCGTTGTTCAATAGTATAGTTTCATGTTTCAATGCTAGAAATGATCATTCCAGCATTCGCAACACTATTTAAAGGTCCTCGTATCACAATTACAGTTTGCAGCGTAACCTATTTTTACATTATGTAACTAGTTTGCCTAAATTCTGCACATGATTTTTACGGTTTTCACAATAAACGTAGCTGTTAATTCATTTCAAAATCATCATTTGTCCTCGAGATATTCACTTTTGAAATCAGGGAGTCATTTGCTGGACACCGTCGTGAACAGGTGAATAACAAATGTAATAAATAAAAAAGGAGGTAATAAATAAAAACAATTCATATAGTCAATGCATGAAATATGATTCAAAATATGCAACAGACTTACTTTCAAACTAATGATTCGCTTTGTATGCCTGAATGCAGTTTGTTGTGATTTTCAAAAATTACTTCATTATTGGGATAGCTTAACGAAGAGTCATAAACAAATATTCAATTCTATTAAGTGTAATATTTCAAACTAACATTGCACTTCGCGTTTTGAGGTTACAAGGAACTGTATTTTTGTTACACTTTTTTAAGCTAACTCAGCGAATACGATTTTTTGTTTAGTGAATTTTCTTCTTTCAACAGTAGTTGCACAGATATTAACCGGTTAGCCTTGATAAGAAAATAATACGTCCTTTAAACATATGCAGGCAGTATTTGGGATTTTTTGATACAATTTGAGTTCATTGCTGGCTTGGTTTTTTTTTAAGTCAAAATATATTGACTAAAATGTGTAATTTTCTTGAGAATTGTTATTTTAAATTGTGCATAAGATTTTTTAAGTCAAAAATATTGTAGGGCATATTGATTTAAGAAAAAAAATCCAACGAATGTTTTGGAACACTATTCAGTGTTTTTAATTTTAAGAACGTATTATTCAGTTTTCATTTTAAATATCAAAAATATGAGTTGGAACTTTCGACGCACAATTCCTATCACATTTTGAACATAGAAAAATTGTATCAAATATTATCATAACTAGTTTTTTTCTTTCAGTCAACCACATAGCTTTAATATAAAATTTAATTGCTCAGTTCAACTAAGTACTTAATTCAATCGGAAAAAGTCAAAACAACAGTTCTTTTTGTCTGTCCAATTTAATTATCTTCTTTGATATCAGTCAGGAAAAATAAATGCTAAGTAGTATTTTCTTAGAATTTTTGATTTTCTAAACTTTTTTGAAATTTCACATGCAAATAAATGCCTCAGTTTATGTTCACTTAGACTATTAAATCTTTGCTTTTAGAAAAATTTTAACGAAAGAGTGTTTACAAAATGATTCAAACTTTTTACAATATAACTTTATTTTCTCGAAAAATACTATTAAGATATTCGAGATTAGTTATTGCCATTTCGAGAACTGAAAAGAAAAAAATGATTCAAGGAAATGAGATCGACAAAAGAAAATAAACAAAATTCTGAACATTTCTGCAGCAGTAATCTTATTTAGTCTTCGTTCTGTATTTATCAACTTCGCAAGGCATAGTTCTTTGTACTCCTGCATAAATGTAAATAAAATAAAGCGTTGCAATAGATAAAGTGCTAGAAAACGTTTTAGTACATCATCTAGAAAGGAAAAAGAAAGTAAATGATGGAACTGTTCTCTCTTTCGTTCTGATACTGATCATTTAAAAGAACTCTTACTGAAAATGGGGAAAAACTTGAGTATAAGAACAATTCTTTTTTTTTTCTTCCATCATTATATTTTTGCTACATATCTACTAAAAGAGAAAGATAGATTTTTAGAGTAACAGTTTTGCGTATAAATAAATAACATGCGAAAACTTTTAAGTCGGTTTTTCTCATAAAAGGGCTTGATATTTCACTGTATATCATTACAAACTATTTGGCAGACGTGTTAAATATTTTTTCCACCAAAAGTTCTGGATTTTCATATTTTCTGGTTCTTAATTTACACTAGAGTAGATTCTTGTTTCCAATTTAATATGATCACTTTATCATAAAAATTCCTCAAATATATTCTATTCATAAAATTATACTTTTAAAAGACTTTAAAATAAAGTTCTAAAAAGGGGGGTTGCTAAAGTTTTAATCAAATTCAATATTGCTTCTTTAAGTTCACAGAAACACTTTTTAATATCCCAAGTAGCACAAACGGTTGGAGAATGGTTGGCTAACCTTTTCTGACGGAAGAAATAGTTGAGGAATAGTTGGGGAACCACTCGACAACCGACCCTAGAGTTGGCCAAATTCTTCGAATTTCGTTTTGTGCTCTCCAGTTCCAGCCTCTCCCCTCTCCACATTCAAACTGCATAAAGTATGAATAAAAGCCAATATATAACCAATGAATAAAAGCTGGGTTTGTTTTCGCATTTTTTCACTTTATCACACTGTAAAAATGAATGTTGTTTTTACAGTTTTTTTACAGCTAATTTGATAGTAATAAACTGTAAAATTTGCTACTTTTACAGTAATAAACTGTCAAATTGCTAATTTTACAAAACTAAACATTGAAAATTGCTAATTTTGCAGTAATAAACTGTAAAATTGCTCATTTTATAGTTTATTACCGTGCATTTTACAGTTTTAAACTGGAACTTCTGCTGCCATTTTATACTGCTGTTTTAACAGTATAATACAGCAAAATTTTACGGCAATAAACTGTAAAATTGCCAACTTTACAATAAAAAACTAAAAATGCTGGTTTTACAGTTCTTTACTGTGCATTTTACATTTTTAAGTTGGAACCTCGGCCACCAGGGTTAAACTAAAAACAACAGTTCATTTTTTACAGTGCAGGCTAAAACTGTAAGCACTTAGCTTAGATAAGACAGTTTTTTTTTTTGGCACAAGCTCTAAGGAATACGTATTTTACACTTACATTAAAAAAAGAAGAAAAAACAAAATCAATATATTTTTTTTTAAGTTACGGAGCTTCATAATAATATTTATTGACTACTTATCTTTAAACAAATATTAAAATTTTTTTATTCCTGATCAATTTACGCTAAAGAAGGTGAAACCTAAAAAATAAATGATTTAATCTCTACTTCATTTTCTCTTGCTCGGTACCTTTTATCTGTGACGAAATCAATTATTAAAATTTCTAATAGTTTGTACCATTACATTGGAAAAACGCATACCATGTAAAGCAAGGTACTGAAGCTGGCCTAATGTTAACAGCTATGTATAACTTTATAGACTAATATTTTCAGAAGGCACATCTGAAGTGTGTAATGACAGTGGTGCTTTCATCATTTCAAGTTACTTTAGGATAAGTTACAAGATATTCTTTATAAAATTTAATGCGCACTAAACAAAAAAATGTTTATACACAAATCCTTTTACTTAAAATTGAAATTCAATGAATTTTGATTTTTTGGAGATGTGTTTACAAAACCTTTAATTTCAAAACTCTATGTTCGAATTATTTACTCCAATGTTGTTCTATATCATTTATGACACACTCTGAGGTAAACGCGTGTTTTTCGTGAAGTATTACCTTCTCAGTTTATTGCAAACATTGTAAATAATCTTCTACTTATCACTTATGATATAAAATATCTTTTCTCCTAACCTTGAGCAAATCAATATACGTTTAAGAAGCTGAACTCCAAAAGTAAGAGGAAATACTTCCTACTTTGTTTTCTCTTTCAAAGTACCTTTTATCAGTAACTAAATCATCTCTCTATAACTTTCCAAATAGAATGTACCATTACATCGGCAGAATACTCTCCAAGTTAAGCAGGGTACTGAAGCCGGCCTAATGTTCATAGCGATGTATAATTTTATAGATTAAGCTCTTAGCCTAATGGAATTGCGGGTCATTAAAATAAATATTTTATCGAATGTAGATATTAGGAGTACATACGTGTATTCGTTCTGTTTAACTTGAGTAAATATTTCTTATACAGACGTAAGCATTTTATTAGGTTAAATACATATTTAAATTCTTGAGAAAGAACTTACGATAATTATTTTAATGGAATTGAAGGGCTTGGAGGATGAAAGGGCTAAGTTACATTTTAAAAAATAAACACTCTGTACAATGGCAAGCTATGAGCACAATTAAGCAAATAAAATTTGGTACATCAAACAGAAGACATTCAATAGACCAATTTCATACGCACACGAATGACAAAACCAGAAAATAAAATAGCTGCAACAATAAAACTTTGAACTTTAATTACTCACAATTTCAGCTTTGTCACTTAACCCCTTCATTTCCCAAGCCCTTCAATTGACAGGGTAATTAACACATAAATATACTTTCTAAAAATAATTTAATTGTTTTAAACATGATTGAATTTGAAATAAAATTGATATTGATTTTTTTTTTCAGAATCTGTTTAGTTTAAGGGGGTCTGGGACACAAAAATCGTCAACTTTTGCATTTTTTTTTTTATTATTTCAAAAAAAATTCTGTTTTCTTCTCTTTAAAATGAGGTTTGAATCTTGTTCCTATCTTAGTTAGAACGGAAGATATGATAATTTAATGTAGCCGTCAGGCAACTGTTGCCACAGCAATGACTTCCCTTAAAATGCGTTTTTCGCCATGATGCAATTTTTCCGGATCTTTTGAATTTAAATTCTTATAACTCAAGAACTAATAAGGATAACGTTCCGAAATTTGGAGAACAACTTTTGCAAACAGTTTACTTGAATTTCTATTCGGCAAATTTAAAAAAAAAAAATTGTTCAAAAACTATGATTTTTTGAAAAAAAAGTACCTTCGAATTTTTCGAAATTTTTACTTAAATATTTTTATTTTTTTTTTAAATTATTATTTTTAAAATTGCCGAATACAAATTAAAGCTTATATATTTGTGTTCATATTGAAGAAAAAAAAATGAAAATTGTTCAAGAATATTTTTAGTTTTTGCGATTTAAAGCGACCCCCCTTTTTTGAAAAAAATTTAAATTAAAAAATTGAAAAAAAGTTTTTTTTGTCATGTATGTGATGATTTTGCTTATTAAACAGATGGTGAATTAGTGTAAAAAATTTCAAAATTCTAACCTGTTTAATAAATTTTTTTTCAAGATGTGTCCCAGACCCCCTTAATAGTTATACATGATATTGATTATACACAAATTTTATGTAAGTGTATGAATTAAATGGATACAATCATTTGCTTAAAGGAAAGGTGCAGTTATTATGTCTTATTTTTTTTAAATTAATCTTCATCTGCCCAAAGTAAAGAAGAAATAGTTACTTTTGTGTTTATTCAAAAAAAAAAAAATAATAAGTTGCTAGAAAAAATTAATTTGTAGCAATTGTATTTGAAAGAGATAAAAGCAGATTTCTAGAGATGTTACATATAAAGGTATCTAATATTTGTTTCAAACGTGTTCACAGTTCTGTTTGTTTTTATTTGTGTTTATTATTTTTTTTTTCGTAATTGATGGATAGAAATAAAAGATAAAAGCTTCGGTAAAGTTTTTGCAGGCTAGGCGATATAGTTATAAGATGACGAAATAGTTATCTATTTTTTTTTATTTTATTAGCAGAGTACTATGACTAACATTACACAAACAAAAAATTCAAGTTTGTTGGTGAACATTTAAAACACTTATGACACGTCCAATGTTCCAGGTAGATGCGTTTAAATAGATATTTCAAATAAAAACCGATGAAACATCATTCAAAAAATTTAATCATAAAAGGTTCTTCAAACAACAAAATGCAACATAAGCATTTAAAATGATAAGTAATACATTATATGAGTTAGAGATTAAAAAAAAGCACGCTTTCGTAGCGAGAATCATTGGTTAGAAAAACATCCCAATTCTATTCTAACAAAATGTATTTGAGAATGCTGTATATTTAATAATACTAAATTTTTGAATAGATAATGATAAATACATTCTACAGAATAAACTACAAAAAATCAAGTAATTTAATCAATAATTAAATAATTAAACAGCTCTTCAAAGCTCATGTTCAAATTATCGGACACGAGGTCTGGAGGTATTAACGAAGCGGCAGCGACTGGCTAAGTGTCAATTTCTAAATAAATGCTTAACATTTTTTAAAAATGAGATAACTTTCAGTCCTTTGACGTTGATGACAAGAACGAGGGCAAATAATTTATGATTCAAAAACATATTTCACTATCCTATTTCAATCGGTACTTATTTATATCGCTTTCATTATTACACTAACGTATGATTTCCTGATAGGAAAAATCTCTAATATGTCCTTTACTAAAGAATATTTCGATAAAAATAACTGAAAAAGAAAAAAAAAACTATATTTTACCACACATTTAACGATGCTATAAAAATGAGACATATCTAAAAGCTAAACATGTTCATTACTGGTAATTCATCTTTTGATTTTCAGTTGCTGCAATGTCGTAAAATCAATCCTGTTACTAAATCGATGTAATTTAAACTTCTGCTGTAATTCTTAACCCAGTCGATTTTATTTGAGAAACCGAACAGAAGTTTAAAAAAAAAGAATCGTCAATAAAGAGAAGAGATGAAGTTCAAGAAAGACAAGACTCTAGTAAGATGTCATAAATCACGTGGTTTAAGAGAACTGCTCATTTAGTTTCTCCGAGATAAAGAAATTACCAACTGCGAGGAAAGATAACGCTCTTTCAATTTCGAAGTCTCATTTGTTTCATTGATTTCAGCTATACAACAAGAAAAACAGCCATTTCTTATTCGAAATTTCCGGATACTCTAGGATTCTTGAATATATTTTTTTTTTATTTTCGCCCTGGTAGTTTCTTTACATATTCATGATTTGTTAGCTGATGGCTCGTGAAAAGAAAATATGTTATCATTTAGAAACAGTAAATTATTCAAGGAAAAGATCCGACTAAGATGATTCTTACTTTATTTGCGTTGCTGCAAATATGAAGTGTATTTATTTGCACTTTAATTAAAATGTTTTAGAAATATTTTCGTTATACTTTTCACTTTATTAAGAATACGATAAAGTGTTTTGACAGATGTTTAATAATTTTTGATTGAACATTTCACAAGAATTTTGGGTCAAACTTATAACACGCACTAATAATAATTATTGAGCTAAAATCAAATATTTAACATCATACACTTACAAGGATGACCCCCTTTTTGGGATGATAAAAAAAAAGTTGTGCGTGAAAATTAAACTAGGATAAAAACATCAAATTCAGATTCAGGAACACATCATAACTGCCTAAGTATAGTGTGGTTATAAATTAACGTGAAGTGTTTGGAGCCCTGTATCTCGTGAAGTACTGGGCGAAACATTGTCAAATTTCATGGGCACACATATTAGACCATGGGATTTTGATTCCTGAAATAAAGAAAATTAGTTAAAAAAATCGCGACATGGGGAAATTTTGGCACTGCAACAGTGTATTACTCTGATTATCGAAGAATTAAATGCTACTGACAGATTATGCATCCACTTTAATAACAAAAATGACTTTTTTTATCACAAATGTGGTTCAATATGATCACCATTGTGAAGTTGCAAGTGCTGCATACGATGGTCAACATTTTCCACGGCAGCTCGTTACATTTCAGAACTGATTTCTCTGACTTTTAAAGGAGTGATATCTTTTAAACTTGCGATATCAGAAACATTGCTTTGATACACAACAGTTTTCAGTGCACAATATTGGCATTTTTATTTCGCTGGTATATAGCTTCACTAACAAGGCACGATCCAGCTAGGTAAAATCCATCTAAAGGCAACTCTCTGGGCTCAGAATGATGATAATTCTCTCAGTCCGTCATTTTATACTGATGATTGCTAAATGCAACGCGTTTATGCAAATTATTGCATTCTATTTGGTTACCTGCACCGCTATTTTCTTCGTGGTAACTTTTTTTTTTTAATAGGAGCTTTTACGGCGATCATATTAAACCTCATTTGCAAATAACAATGATTTTTTCTTTGCGAAATTGATTTGCACAGTATTTTTTTTTTTAATTTAATTTGCGATATTAACAGTAATACACTTTTACAGCGCCAAATTTCCCCCTGGTGGCAATTTTTAAACTATTTTTTTTTTTTTTTTAATTTCAGAAATCGAAATCCCATGGTCTATTATGTGTGCCCATGAAGTTTGACCACGTTTCGCCCAGTACTTCGCGCGCTAAAGGGCTCCAAACACCTCACGTTAATTTATAACCACCCTGTAAGTTAATGTACTAAAGAATGGGTCATAATATTTTATGTATATTTACTCTTATTAAGAGTTAAATATAAACGTACATTAGAGGAATAAGGAAACCGAAATATTTAAATTGTCATATTTTATAATTTAGCAAATTTTTTCGTACAGAAGCTAAAGTAAAATTCAGAACAGTAAGAAAAAAGTTTCATCAATATATTTTTCTTTCTTTCAACTTTTTAGCAGGTTCGAAATACAATATTTCTGTCTAATTTTCAATAAATACGAACTCACAGTTTTGTGTATCCTAAAATTTAGCCTTTAAAGAATCATCGAACACCATGTATGCTAAGGCAAGGTACTTTAAAAGATATTTCACGAAGTTGTTAGGAATTGTTTGTATTTTTTTAGTTAACACTACTTAGAAGACAAAGTTATAGAGCAAAATATTAAATTTTAAACAATTTCGGAACATTAATTTCCTTGATTTGCTTCAAGTTTATTTGTAACCATGGAAGTGTTAGACGTGCATCTTTTTTAACAACTTGGTTTTAGTTTGCAATGTACAATAGCGATTAATCGTTATTTTCCTTTCCATTCTGATCTTAAAGCATTTTACAGTGAGCTCTCACTTATGCGCCGGCACAAGAGACCAACAGAAAAAGGCGCATAAGTGAGAGAGACGCATAAGTGAACAAGCCTATTTAAAGGTCTAAAAAGCAAGATAAGCTCTAATGAGAACATATATAAGATTGTTTCTATAGAAAAAGGACATATTACTATGGCTTGGCAATAACTGTAACGTATCTACTATGATAAATAGAAAACAAAAATTGTAGCATAAGTAATCAAACTAATCATTTCAAATCAATGCATAATTGATAATTGTCAATCTCCGAACTCTAGTTCACGCGGAAAAAAAATGCCTTCCGTGAGCAATTAAGGCCAAAGATTAAAGAGAAAATTGAAGAAACATGCTTATTTTTTAAAGAAAATTATTTATTTTATTTTTTTTACGAAAAATTCGGCGCATAAGTGAAATATTTATCTTAAGAGCGCGCACAAACGAGTGATATTATCATTACTTTGCTATGGAATGTGCTGGGACTATTGAAAATGGTCGTATAAGTGAAAAAGGCGTATAAATGAAGCGGTGTATAAATGAGAGTTCACTGTATTTAATAAACTATTACCTATGGTATAAACTAAAAATGAAATCTTTTTCTAGCAAACTTGTACTTCATTAGTAGTCTTCAGCGTACTAAAAATATTAATGTTGTACGAGACCACTGTGCCATTAATGTCTTTATTTAGCTCTCCGCACCTGTGAGTCTCAGGTGGGCCGCTGCTTCCGGCAGAATTGATTGCCAAATAAAAAATTTACCTTCATAGCCTCAGGAAACTACGGTTGAAAAATTTCGTGTAATGTTCAAAAGTAGAGCTGTTGAGCTAGTGAAGTTGATGACGTCACGTCTGAACTAGAGCAACCAAACTACCATCATTTCCAACCTAATAAAATTGAAGAAGCTTTGCTCCGAGGCTATAACATCATAATAAGAGTAAAAACATCTCAAGTTTATAACTTTTCCGGCTAAAATTCTACAGCGAAAGCACGTAGTTCCGGAATTTTCCAGGATTATCGTAGTTTAAGTCCTTGTAAAATGGTTTATCAATCATTTTTAACTGCTTTTAGTGGAAGTGTATGTGGCTATTTCCGGTACAAATGGCTCGGACGAAATAAATTCTCTACCTGTTTTATTATCTGTAATTAATGCAAGCTGTAAAGTCAGTTTTGTCGCTTAATCAAAGGTAATTCATTTTTACGACTTCAAAGCTTCTAGATAAAAATGATAGATGCAAATTACTGTTTCTTACTCTTGCTATTTTGTAAGCGAAGAAAATTAGCCTAACAGATAAAACTTGGAGACGCTAATTTTAAAAAGTATTCATCTTCTTTTAATACAATAAACATGTACCGCGGAATTAGTTGTTTTTAATTAGTTTCTGTGTTAACTTGCATAATTATAGGAGTTGCAAATTATGAAGTGAAAGCAAATTAGAAAAAGAAACGCTGTTTAGATGTTTTGTTTGTATTAAAGATATATTTAAAAGATTCTATATATGTACACGTTTTAAAGAATATTGAACGGAATACATACAACATAAAATTAATAATACAACATTGTGAGAATATAAAGTCAAATGGTGTATTAATTAATGCAAATATTATTCAATCAAAACAATAAATTTTTCATGGTAACGGCTTCAATGCAATGGCCTTGATAGTGATTAATACGACGCTTTTACACAATAACAAAAACAAAACCATAAATGCACAAAAATGCAACTTATACCCTTGCATCGTAAAATATTGCAAAATCTCATGTTAAATCACGTCAGTTGTTAGTATCTTGGGAATTTTATTAAAGCACCTATTTAACAACTTTATCGCAAATAGTTTCTTAAAGAAGTAACGTGTAACATTTATAGTGAACGTATCAATATTAGACATCTTTGTTTCTGCAGTAAATATAGAGATTTGCAATCGCATACTAACATAATAGCACATATCTTAAAATAGCAACCTGATTGCTCAATTTGCTTCTTATCGTATTGCACCAGTGAAGACTACTAGCTCAATGTTTGCATTAGAAGAGCTCTAAACAGCGTAATCTGTACTTATCTATTTCAAGCGCAAATCTTGCCTGGTAGACTTCATTGACCTCAACATTTACGATACGCATTAAAAACTATAAATAAAAAAAAAAACGAATAAAAGGTTATAAACCAGAATATACCGTTTGGTGTCAGTTATGCCATTTTTACGACTTAGCCACCTATGCCAGGAAAATGGATAAGGACCAATCATTAATATGCTGGCATGTCGTCATGCGATTACCAATTTACTGTATTTACATAATCAGGAACTCTAAAACTGATTTCCTAAAAGTGTCCCACAAATAACAGCTGAACTTCATTAAAAGAGCGACAAATAAAAAATAAATTATCATTAGTTTTTTATTATTATTTATTTATTTATTTATTTTCTTTTTTTATACTTTCTTTCTTTATTCATTATTATTATTATTATTATTATTATTATGGTTAAAAAATCACACGTCAAGTACTTCTACTATTGAAATAAGCTTTTGTTTTACAGAATTTGTCAATTTTTAACTCTGAAATTGTAAAAAATACTTTGTCCAAATTGTCCCACGCGTGACTACGGAATCACCCCTATGCAAAACCTTTAAAAAAATTGTTCGACGAAAACTCATAGGCCAAGCATACGATAAAACTTTGTGCATGCCTTCTTTTTTTCCAAAAACTTGAACGTGATTGCAATAAACATTTCGAGGACCGGTCTTTTACATACAAACAACCCCGAACACGCACACACACACACACACACACACACACACACACACACACACACACACACACACACACACACACACACACACACACACACCAACACGCACATTTGTATTTGTACCTCAGATGGCGACTTTTAATGATGTCCAAATAAATAAATTGGCAAGGGGGAAAAGCGAAATTTCATTATTTCTTTTCAGATGCTAAGTATCATATCAAATGTAATTATGCATACCAAAAACTTCAATTCCCGCTAAGAGTCCTGCTTTTGTTTAGAACTTAGCCGTTTACATAAGAAATTTCTTGGTTGAATGTTTATCAGCAGGGACATTAAGAAGTTAGTGAAGCCATTATGGAAATTCATTTTTCAGCGGAAAGCTATTGCCAAAATTAATTACAAGGAAAAAATGTTTTATTAAGGCAAAGAATTTTTCGTTTGGTCTTTGCATACGAATAGCTTTTCGTGGGTGGATAAAGTTCTAAGTGGAATGCAGCGAAAGATTTTCCTTAAACAAGCCTATTGAGATGATAAATTCATTGTTTGCAGTCCTAATTGATTAAATTAAAATTTGGTGGCAGTTAGAATGGAACTGATAAACAAAAGGAAGCATAGCTTTAAAGAACTACAAAGTACGTCACATGAACTGTCTAGCGTAGATCATTGCTTTTTTGAGCAATACTCAAGTTAAACTTGCGAAATCGTTTTTAAGCTTCTGCTCATCGTAAAGCAACACATTAAAAAAAAAAAAAAAACAGCACACGGGAAAAAAATCTGGAAATAACGCAGAATTTTTATTAATATAATATAAATTTACACGAATTTCAGAATAGAGCAATGGTGTAAACGTTGCTTAAAAGGGGTTATAACGGAGAGGAATCCGAAAAAAAAATGTCACAATCCCATTAAAATCAAAAGCACCTTTGTCCTTTTAAGGTTGTTTTATTTGATTTTATTTTTAAGTGTAAAGTTATTTTTGTTTCTTATCAAAAAATTGTTTCGAATTCAATGCGTATGTTCTTTATTAAACGAGGACGTAAGTATGTATGAGTATGTAAACTCAACGTTCAAAGGACAACTTTAGTAGCGTATATTTTATTGCAAGCTTACACTGTGCAATTTAATTACGTTTCAAAAATATGTTTATTTTTCTTTTTTTTTAAATTTATTACTGCAAGTAGAACGAATTATTACCATTTTAAAATACCAAACCGAGCGGATACTGTATCAAAAAAAGGAAGGGGGGGTCAAGATAGGGCAGCTTTTAAGAATGTTTACAATCTCAATTGATATTCAGCCATCCATTTCAACTCAGATGGCACATACTGTAGTAGGGAAAACCAAAATGTCAGTTGTGGGGTGGGGAGGTTGCAGAGTCATTTTCAAGGTTGTAAATAGAGCCGTACTTTGTAAAATTCTAATTATGTCCTTAAGTGAGCATACTCGTATAACTGTGACTGCAATTCGGTTCGTACTATGACTTTCCTTGGAATTCTTTTTTTTTCCTTTAGAATTTGCTAGATTCAAAGACATGATACGATGGAGTTGAAAAAAACGAATCAATGTCTAAAGCTAACACACATGAGGGAAATAAAAAGTGATCTGACAGCTTACACGCAACGCACGTTGACTTCAGCTCAACATCAACACGGGAATTTCGTATGTTGCTTGTGAACGATATAGATCTTTTACGTTTCACTAACACTAGATAAGTAGATATAAATCATATTACTTTGCTTTTGAATCATCAATGATTAGCAAAAATTGTTTTAACTCAGTACAACCGCATCGCAGAAGCGCTATTTGAGCGGGCACTATGGCCAGTACCAATTTTAAACTTTTATGCACTAAAGTATACTGCGTACTTTCTCAAAAATACATTTATTTTTGGTCAATCTAGGATTCTCAAGTACTTTACTTTTTCATAATTCAAAACGCGAATCTTCAGGATCAAATTTCTAAGATTTGATGTTAGATTGCTGTTTAGAGGTCTTTATAAAGAGTCACTTGCTGATGAAAAGGATAGAGAAACCAAGAAATCAAAGTCAGAAACTGAAATGACGTCACTTTATACAACAAAACTGCCGCTTTTTCTCTAAAAGGAAATCAAAGAAAAGAAAGCAATGACTAAATAAATGAGTGCAATATAAGATGTTAGCGCATCGACTAGTTTAGACAGTGAGTCTCTAATCTCTTTTTGGTTAAAAAAAATCCTCTTTCAAGTTTAATAAAGTGTTAATTTCAGAATCTTATTCGAAACATTTATGTACGTATTGTGTCATTTCCGCACTGTGCTGTTTAGTACTATGTGTTTTTCCTTTGTTTTATATGTTAATAAGAATCGAGAGCACGTTTATAAATGAAACATGAGAGACGTTTCAGCATAACTTGGCGGAATAAAGAAAAGGGAAGAATAAGACATAGTTTTCAATTCTACCCTGTTATTGTTCGCTTTCAAAGCCCTTTCGAAAATTATGTTGCCAAAGGTTAGTACTGTAGTATTTTTTCCCCGGAATAATCATAGATGCATGCAAAGAACATACTAAAAGCCTGATACAGATAAGTTAAGAAAATGATGTTTCCTGAAAGTAGTAATAAGTATGCATAACGATAATTCATATATACACACACTTTTTGTTAAAAAAATATTTTGTTATTATTCTTGAGGACTTTCATTAACAACATCTTTTAAGTACTTAACTATCAAAATATAACTTGAAAGTCTTCTTCAAAAATCATTTACGTTTTTACAAAACTTTGCTATAAAAAATAACGTAATTATTAATAGTAATCCGGAATTATGAGTAAATACGAATTCATGAACAGTAATTCACTCTACTAGTTTTCTTCAGCCTGAAATAATGTTTGCTCTCTTAAGACATAGTTTTTATTGATTATGTTTTCAAGTTCATATTAAATGTGAAATTTTGCATTCTGTTAGAGCCTTAAGTATAACTTAAAGTAAAATAAATAGTTTGTAACATTTTGAAATGAAACAGTAAGTCTCGCTCTACGCTCCGTTTTAATCCCAAAAGATTCAAAGATGTTCCGCTTTCTTTGAAGTACATTTCTCTTTCATTACAAACTTAGGGAATTAAAGTATTTAGAGTTACGAATATTTGGTTAGACTTCACATCCAAAAACGAAATGAACACAAATCTTCGCGATCATTTTAATAATTCTTCCAATTGGAAATTTCAACGTGGAGTTTCAATGCTGCCAACATTTTGTTTATTGGAAAACATATGATAAATATGGAGCACTTGTATCCAATGGTTCTATTGCATACTTTTTAATCAAATCATACATGTAAATCTGCGTTAAAAATGACAATAAGTTAAAATCGTTATTCCCTGACAAACTGTAAATGTTTTGTACCAACACTTTCTTTTTCAAGACTAAAATTTGCTATTAATGGTTTTTTACTTACTTATTTGCTGCTATTTTTACTTTTTTCCCCTAGAAATTTCAGTTTTGCAAATAACATTATATTATTTTCTTACATTTCTAAAATCAATGTATAGTTGTGAAAGTCATGAAAAGTAAGCAGATTGATAATTTTAAATGCAGTAACGTATAAGAGGAGCAAAATATTGTGAAAAACAAATGACACAAAATTCGTGAAATGTTAACAAACTGTCTTAAGGCTTAAAATAATCTCATTTCACGTAAGTGGATTTCAGTTTATTTTCCTTCTTCACTCCAGGAAAAATGCCGGCATGTAGTTCATACGAAGAGAAGCAAGAAAACTAAGGTATTTTATGTTCACGTTTTTGTTAAAGTCTGAAATGAATTATAATATATGTTACTACATAATGTTATGCCTTAATTCAATGTTAATCTAATAAGTGGTGCCGAAGTATTTGTTTTGGAAAAAAAAATGTTTAAAGTGTTGCCAAAAAGTTTGAAGATATGGCGATTTTCTCTCCAGTAGGTCTTCAAACTCGAATCAAAGTATTTTAACTAGTTTTATATTAATTAAATGGTGTGTTACTGAAAAATGTCTTATGAGTTTCCACTCCCTTGTTAAGTTAAAAAAGCAAATAAGGTACTTCTCTAAGTCTATATTAGCCACCAGTTTTTTGGCCCTCTTATCTTCTATAGGATAATAATTGATTCCAGCTCGGTTAATTTCTGCTCCAGACTGATGAGTCCACATCAAAGACGAAACTGCAGTCTCTGGATGCAATGACCTAGTTGGCGGTATATTTCATGTATTCCTGCCTTAGAGGCAGTGGCTTACTGCTAACTGATTGTTTGACACAATAGGAATTATGCTCATTTACCTTAAAATATGAACAAATGTGTCTCGAGATACAATGTTTTGGAATTGAAGAAAAAGAGATTGCTAATGCCTTAGCCAAAGAAGCAAGAAAAATAAAGAATGTTAAACTACAATTTGTGGCCACACTGAACGATATAAGTTCTGCGGCAAGATCTAAATTCCAAAACAAGACTGTAAAACTGAACTACCAGTTTATGAGCTACAAATTGGAAACATTACTCTAGAGAATACCTTTACAAGACTCAGAACACGTCACCTGAAAATGATGATGATTTACAAAGATAGAAAAACGTATCTGCAATGCAAAAACTACCGTGACTCTAAAATGACCCCTGATCAGCTATTTTCGTATCCTGCTATTCTGGCAATCTTGCAGCAAATTAGTGACTATCCTCTAGAAGAAATGTACTCAGAAAACTGCAGTATTTCTTTGTTATACCACACAGCAGAAAACCACAAGATTTGCAAAATTAAAACAGTTAGACTGAACTAACAAATTGTACACTGCAATCACTACTGAAAGACGCAGACTGCAGAACAATATAGTTGGACAGCTGGTGTGGTCCTAGGAAGGCGAGGATAGAGTGGAAGAAAACATTAAAACAGTTAGACTGAACTAATTGTGCACTGCAATCACTACTGAAAGACGCAGACCGAAGAACAATATAGTTGGACAGCTGGTGTGGTCCAAGGAAGGCGGGTATGGAGTGGAAGAAAGCATTGAAACAGACTGAACTAACTAATTGTGCACTGCAATTACTACTGAAAGACGCAGACCGAAGAACAATATTGTTGGACAGCTGGTGTGGTCCTAGGAAGGCGGGTATGGAGTGGAAGAAAGCATTAAAACAGTTAGACTAAACTAATTGTGCACTGCAATCACTACTGAAAGACGCAGACTGAAGAACAATATAGTTGGACAGCTGGTGTGATCCTAGGAAGGCGGAGATGGAGTGGAAGAAAGCATTAAAACAGTTAGACTAAACTAACTAATTGTGCATTGCAATCACCACTGAAAGACGCAGACTGAAGAACAACATAGTTGGACAGCTGATGTGGTCCTAGGAATGCGGGTATGGAGTGGAAGAAAGCTGTCCCAGTAAGGCAAGCGACGTTGTCTGGATTGCTAGCCGAGACGTCTGCGCACGAAAGTTTCTACGGCTTATTCTTTAATACGTACAAAGGAATGGCGGATTAAGAAGAAAAAAAGGCTTTGCACAACTGGGAAACATTGAATAGACCTGATAGTGTGTTTTTCTATATAATTCTATATCTGCAAAATTACTACGGCTATTAACATTTAAAAATTAATTTGTTATCAAATACCGAAAACGAATAAAAATTTTAAGTTTTCCATTATTTTGAGTGATTTTCGGGGTCAATGTGCGACTGAAAGATATTAACTGATCTAAACCAGATTAAAACACTACTTTAAGGTTCTATTGGAAGGCATTGCAAACTATTACATTACGGAAACATCAAATTAAAAAATTTAAAAAATGTGCGAAATTGAAGTTTTTTCATATTTTTTCAAATTTTAGGGCCGAGAGATATTAATCGATTTTAATTTTTTCTTTGTTTTGTTCGTGTTACTAATTCACAAATTTCGCGCTATTACAACTTCGACATAAAAATTTAAGTTTTTTTCGACCCATCCTAATGAACATCATTCCTCTCAACTTAATCATATTGTAATAACAAAAATTATTTTTGATACACAAAAAAATATTGTAACATGTGTGTCAAATTTTTAAAAGAACATATGCTATTACTTCCCTTTAACTTTGGAGAAATTTACTTTTTGAGTGTAATTTTAAGAAATTAATTTAAAAATATTACATAGGGGAGCTTTAAACGCTGAAAATGTTTTACAAATTCCTTTTTCCCCGTTACTTTACATTACCCCACATTTTTCTGCATAATGCGATTCCCAACGAGTGCAGCAAACGAGAAATCAGAGGAAGTAGGACACTAAACTGATTATGAATCACAAAGTATCTCAAAATCTGAAATATCTTATTTTTCTAGTAGAAGGTATCCTACGTTAGTTTAACCTCCCACACACTTTCCTTTTGGTTATTGAATACATAAAAACAAAGTATTTTAACAAGTACATACATTTCTTTCAAAGCGAGAAATATTGTAGTCCGAGAGTTTGTAAATTTTGACTTCTTAGAATTGTACACCTTTTTCACTATTTTTGCAAACATTTGATACGTTTTAACGCATTTTAAATTTAGCAATCATTAGTATTCATAAATAATATGAAGACCAGCATCATTTTTTATTTGTCAGATCAGTAGACTTATTCATATAAACTTACTAGATTTACTAGACTTATTATTATTGAGTCGCATTGAGTATAACCGAGAACTTTAAATAGGGGTTCATAATTAGTTAAAAATATTTTTTTTAAATAATTTAAATATTTGTTTTAGAATACGTAAGGAAAAGCAACGAAACTCTTGATTAATAATAAAAAACTAAATTGTTTCTAATGCTTGACAGAAAAGAACTCTTTGTGAGAGGGAAAATAGAAACATCAAAAGGTTATAGCAAAAACAAAAGATAAGCAGAGTAAAATGCAAAGACAAAACCCTCTGAGAAACAAAAATGAAAACTCGGGCTAAGAGAAATACTGCAGCTCGTTTTGCAGAAAAGGTGAAAGAAAAAAAAACGAAGCATTATAAGGAAAATTTTCTTAAGTTGCTGAAGAAAACATAAAGTTGGGGGAAAAAATCGAGAAAAAGTAGTAAGAGAATATTAGATGAAGAAGAAGGAAGTTACCAAAGTTCTACTGTAAAATGAATACATTAAAATTATATGTCATCTTACACGTACTAAAAGTTGCTTTGAAAAAAAATATTCAAAATATGATAAACTCATAGACATGCACAAACAATATCAATATTAATAAAGACCAGCTTGTCAGATTACTTGACTTATTCTTACTAAACTTACTAGATTCACTAGACTTTCTATAAGTTTAATCTCAGTAAGTATTACTGAGAAAAATATCCATCAAGAAGTGTTTAATAAATAAAAAATTACTAAATGTAACTATATTTTCTGTACATTTTTAGAATGCATAGTAAAATACAACGTAACTCTTTATTAATAATAAAAAAATAAACTTCTTTTCAATGCTTGACAGAAAAGTACTCTTTGTGAAAGGGAAAATAGAAACATCAAAAGGTTATATCAAAAACAAAAGATAAGCAGAGTAAAATGCAAAGACAAAACCTTCTGAGAAACAAAAATGAAAACTCGGGCTAAGAGAAATACTGCAGCTCGTTTTGCAGAAAAGGTGAAAGAAAAAAACGAAGCATAAGGAAAATTTTCTTAAGTTGCTAAAGAAAACATAAAGTGGGGAGAAAAAATCGAGAAAAAGTAGTAAGAGAATGTTAGATGAAGAAGAAGAAAGTGACGTTCTCAGTGATGAAGCGGGCAAGAGAGACAGAAAAAGGAAAACAAAATACTGTGAATTTTGGTAGCGGATGAAAGAACGAGTGCTGCTAGACACCATAGCGCGAAAATGGTAAAAGCGTGGTGATGGAAAACTCTTGTACCTTGCTGAATGTCACGACGTAGAAGAGGAAATTGCATTAACCGTCGAAGCAGGCATCTCTTACGCTACATGGAAAAGAGTCTTGTCCCGAGCTAAAAGCATTTTATCGATCTGCCTTTGCACGTATAAGGGAGTTGGTGGTGTTTTTATAACGTATAATAATCTCCTCCTACTAAAAGGGTGTGTTTGCTTGTAAGGCATGCATAAAAATTACAGAAGTATTTAATTTTGCATCTCTCCAGTGAGAGAAGTTTGATATTTGTATTTTCCTAAGTGCAAATGGATATTTTAAGTATAAGCGCTTAAGAAGAGGTAAAATTATTTCTCAGATAATAAGAAAAAGAAAAGATAAATTTTTTGTTGATATTGTTACAAATCTTGTAAATAGTTGTTGTTTTTCCTGCCTTGCATCATTTTTTAATTGTTCTTGATTAGTAGCCAGAGTCGCCATATCATTCTTGATTTCTTCTTGACTTGAAGTTATGCTAGCGGTTAAATCATTTTTTAATTGTTCTTGATTCGCAGTCATGTCACTTTTAACAGCGTTGATCGCATCAAGGAGTTTTGTTAGTTGTTCCTCCATTGCTCGAGTAATCACCATAAAATTCTGAAGTCAAAAAGTCCTCAGGAAGAAAAGTCCAAGTTCACAGAAAGTTCCAAGAAAGTCCTTGAAGACGCCCCACGTTGGGCGCCAAAATTGTAACGAGTCCGTAGCACCTTCAACTTTCTTAAATGAGCATTCCAATCTTGAGGAAGTAACTATAAATTTATTTACAAGTATGTACACTATTTACAATAAAGCAGGAAACAATTGCTAAACATCCAGCAATTAGATAGCAAAACAGTACACTGTACTCTCAACAGTTACTCAGCACCACGTATCAAACGTGAACAGTAATTAAGCAATTACAAAAGCAAAACAACCATTCGGCAAGCGAACGAAAACGAGCATCTCAGAAATCCCATCTGAGAAAAACTGACTGACTTGTGTTCAAGGCCAGCTATTTATACACGGAAAGAATTCCCGACAACTTTCTAGTAATATCTGGAATATTCCAAATCATTCATAACTTTAAACAATTCATTCAAGAAAACGCTAGAAATAAAAAGAAAAACACCACTCCGAGCGAAAATTTCTTCACGCTTATTAAAGTTAGGGCAAGTGTAAAAACTACAAAGTGTTACGGGGCCGGTATACAAGTGATAAAAGTGATATCTTCAGATACTTTTGCAACATGACGTCAGATAAAACCAAAACTAATGAAAATGATGCAAGGCAGGAAAAACAACAACTATTTACAAGATTTGTAACAATATCTTGCATTTGTTTTAAATGACTTCCTCGTATTACAATAATTTTAAATTTCACGAAAATGCGGAAAACAAAATGTGTGTGACCATGCCACATGTTACATTCTAAATCAAACTAATATTAGATTAAAAAGAAATTGTATTTATTGATATTTATGTCTTTTTTTTTTTTTTTTTTTATTCGTTTCCTTTTTTTTCGCTAAACAAAATATTTTGGACGAAAAAAAAGACTCATCGAAACAATGCAGATTTTTTTTCTCAACAAAGAACAATAAAAAAAGAAAAAAAAACATAAAGTGAACCTTTTTATAAACTTAATTTCACTAAACGTTAAGTCGACGTTCTTAGCTAAAATCATTTTGTCTATCTGCCTTTGCAAGTATAAGGGAGTCAGTGGTGTTTTTATAACGTATAATACTATCCTCCTATTTGCTTGTAAGGCATGCATAAAAATTATAGAAGCATTTAATTTTCCCTCTCTCCAGTGAGAGTAGTTTGATATTACTTCTAGACAAGTTTTCTATTCAAAGTTGAATGGTGTGTAGCTATCCTTTCCTAAGTGCAAATGGTTATTTTAAGTTTTAGCTCTTAAGAAAAGTAAAAATATTTCTCCGACAATTAAAAAAGAGGTGGATTTTCTACTGATACCTTGCATTTGTTTTTAATGACTTCATGGAATTAAAATAGTTCTAAATTTCGCAAAAATGCAAAAAAGAAAATTCGTGTGACCATAAATACACTAGGTGGCCAAAAGTATCCGGACACTTTCAAAAATTTACATTTTTAGATATAACTCGAGAAATAAGTGATCAATTGTTCTTTAACTTTAGTCATACAAAATATATTCTTTACCGAACATTTCCAAGTTGAAATTAAATTACCCTTGCATTTGGGGGACGATAAGAAGGGGGGTCGAAAGAAAAACCGCTTTTTGACCATAACTCTTTGAAAATAGCTCGGAATAAGCTATGCATTTCAGTAATTAATTAGCATACTATGTATAATTACTGTACAAATTCAAATGAACGTACGACTCTTACTTCCGAAGATATGAAACATTTTTTAAAAAACGGCAATTTTATTTGAAGGGTTTTTGCTCATAACACGCAGAGTTTTTGATCAAACCTTATCAAAACTTCAGGAAAGATGACAAAATACAAGAGAAAGAACAAACTAAAACGGTTTTTAAAAATATTAAAAATCCGATGAGATATGAACGTTAAAAGGAAATAATTTTGCACGGCGCATGCGCGAAAGACAGAAATTTATAACTACAAAAATATTGTAGCCTGGTGTATACTGCATCTTATAAAAAAAAGTTCCAGTTGAATATCGTAAAAATTGAAAAAGATATCAGCGATCTAGTGAGCTGTAATTCATTCATAAATGGAGAGGGGTTGTTCACAAATAGTGTGGGGACAATCGAGCATATTTTTCAATGTTAAATTGTATACTGTTTAAAAATTTATATTTGGCATAGAAGTCACATTTCGCCCATTCGGCCAAAATGACCTTATAAGTGGGTGGCCAAAAGTATCCGGAGACCCCCTGAAACGTTGGTTTTGAACGATGACGAAATAACCTTTATTTTAAAACTAGCTCTTTGTGGACAGACCCTCACTATGTATGTATTGTCTGCGAATGAATGAAATACAGCTCACTAGATCGCTGATATCTTTTTCAATTTTCATGATATTCAACTGGAACTTTTTTTATAAGATGCAGTATATACCAGGCTACAATATTTTTGTAGTTATAAATTTCTGTCGTTCGCGCATGCGCCGTGAAATTTTTTTTCCTTTTAACGTTCATATCTCATCGGATTTTTAATATTTTTAAAAACCGTTTTAGTATGTTCTTTCTCTTGTATTTTGTCATCTTTCCTGAAGTTTTGATAAGGTTTGATCAAAAACTCTGCGTGTTATGAGCAAAAACCCTTCAAATAAAATTGCCGTTTTTTAAAAAATGTTTCATATCTTCGGAAGTAAGAGTGGTGCGTTCATTTGAATTTGTATAGTAATTATACATAGTATGCTAATTAATTACTGAAATGCATAGCTTATTCCGAGCTATTTTCAAAGAGTTATGGTCAAAAAGCGGTTATTCTTTCGACCCCCCCTTCTTTTCGTCCCCCAAATGCAAGGGTAATTTAATTTCAACTTGGAAATGTTCGGTGAAGCCTATATTTTGTATGACTAAAGTTAAAGAACAATTGATCACTTATTTCTCCAGCTATATGTAAAAATGTGAATTTTTGAAAGTGTCCGGATACTTTTGGCCACCTAGTGTATGTTATATATTCTAAACCAAACACTTATATAAGACAAAGAAGAAATTTTATTTACTTGTATTTACTTTATTTTTCGTTATTCATATAATCTTTTTTAAAAAGAAAAGCGCAGAAACATGGAAACAATGTATTTATTTTCATTACATACAAGGCACAAAAAAGTAAAATATAGGGGAAGACCGCATATATTGGACCACTGCTTAAATTGGACCTAGGGCTTAAAATCTAGTACAGAGATCTGTGCTACACTTTAACAGTAGAAATATAATGTTTTAGGAATAAAATCAATGTGTATGAAGTTTCACCAGTCTCCGAACTCTTTAGCGTGAGTTACGACTTGATTTGTGTTGAAAACGTGCGAAATCTTATTTTGCGGACTTGTTTCTAGAAGAATAACTCAAAAACTTGTAAATTGCGGTAAAATGCTGTTACAGTATTATAATCTATGTTTAATAAGGATTACATCGATGTATTTACATGCGCGATTGTGTTAATTTTTGACAGAGCAATGAGCTGAAGAATAAAAAATGGCGTGTTTTAATTTATTGGACCGAAATAATTTTCCTATATTGGACCGCTGGTCCAATTTAAGAATATGATTTCAAACAACTTTCTAATTATCGTAACATAAAATAAGTGACTCGTCTTATTTAATAGCGTAGTTAAACTTATTTTAAGCATACTTTAACACCTATTCACGATATTCATTTATTTTTTTTATCAAGCACATTTTTATCAAGCAGAAGCTGCAACTTCTTAAAGTGTATGTTTTTTTTCTCTTCATCCATTAAGTTGCAGTATCAATTTGTTAAACATAGTTATTAACTTAAATAAAATTTATGCTGGATTACCGAGAGAAAAATATGAAATTATTTGTTATTTTCGAAACGATTTTAAAAGTAAATAATTCATATGCTACTAAAATGTTCAATGTAGATGAAGCCGGCCTTTTCACTGTCCAAAAGCTCCAAAATATATTAACGTATAGAGATAAACACCAGGTTGGAGCAGTAATGAGTGGTGAACGTGGTAGAAAGACACTGATTATTTGCTGCATGAGTGCAACAGAATTGCAAGCTCCCCATGCTTATTTTCAAAAGATTAAGTGCCATGTTCGGACTTATCGTAAAAGTTCCCCTGGTGAGCAATATGCTTGTTCAAAAAAAAAAAAAAAAAAGGTTGGATCACAAACGATAATTCACACAATTGATACAACTTTGACCAAAACTGTTAAGCCAAGTGTTTATGCAAATTAGCATTTAGTCCTGTGACCGCCGCTACGCGGCCAAAGTTAAAAAAGACAACTGACTCTGTCTGCGGTGAGTGTTCTTGTGAATGCAGTAATGTGTGCACCTGAGTGTTGCAAATAAAGTGTTTTTCTTTGGTAAAGTATGAATCAAGTGAATTATTTGTGTTTTAATGAGAGTTATCGACAGATTGGGGAATTTTGCCCAACATTTTTATGGTCCGTCTCACAGGAGTGGTGATATACGCTCCTACGAATCAGTGAAAGTGATACAGTGCACTTAATTTGGACTAAATATTACGTGTATATCGTCCGAAGGGAAGTGAACGCATATACAAGCGTAAAATGTCGGATACGCTAAAGGAACTGTTATCTAGAAAACGAGTTCTCAAAACTAAACTTACAAAATTCAAACAAACTGTCTCGGCAACCGAATTAGAAATCAGTGACTTTGAATTACTTGACCGTAAGCGTAAAGATCTAGAATGGAGACTTGAGGAGTGTTTTAAAGCAATATATGTTGTATGCGCTGAGGAGTCGAATGCAACTTACGAGAAAGAACAGGAAGAAGTTAATGAAGTGACCCTTGATTTACATCGCTGGTATGCAAAAAAGCGAAGTGAAATTAAAGTAACTTCGAATGTGGAATCAAATTCTATTGCGGAGACAAATGTTAAGTTACCTAAAATGAACTTACCTTCGTTCTCGGGAAGTTTACATGAGTGGCTCTCGTTTAAAGATATATTTCTGGCAAGCATTCATCAGAACAAGAATTTATCTGATGCGATGAAATTACAGTATTTGAAATCATCTTTAAAGGGAGATGCATTTCGAATTGTTCAATCGATTTCAATAATTGATAGTAATTATGCAGTTGCTTGGTCTCTTTTAGAAGAACGTTACTCAAATTCTAGGGAGCAAGTCTATGCTCATTTAAAGCGCTTTTTTAGGGTTCCTGTAATTCAAAATGAATCTTCCGCAGCAATTTTAAATTTGATAGATATAAGCACCGAATGTGTGAGATCTTTAGAAATGTTAGGTCAGAAAGTAGAGGGTTTCGCGTCTGTTATTTTAACTTGTATTTTAAGTCAGAAGTTAGACGCAAGCACTAAATTATGGTGGGAAAGGAATCTGAAAAAGGATAATTTGCCAAACCTTTCGGAATTGTTAGATTTTTTAAAAGATCATGCGCGCACTTTAAATGCTTCAAAATCAAATGTAAATATTAAGCACAATCAGGCAAAATCGGCTACAATGGTTTCAGGTGTAGTAGATAAAGTTTTGCAAAAGTGCATAATTTGCGGTAAAGGAAATCATAATATTTCCTCTTGCTATCAATTTCTTAAGTTGAATGTAAGAGATAGAGTAGAAGCTATTAAGAAACACAATTTATGTTTTTTGTGCTTTGATAAAAATCACAATTCGAGAAATTGTGTTGTAAATTCAGTATGTAATACATGCAATAAAAAGCATAATACGCTTTTGTGTTTTGAAACGGGGGAAAAAACCTAATTTGCTTACTGGTTCACGAATTCAGTTGAATGGAGGAGAGGTAAAAACTAATGCTCTTTCTCAGGGGGCTAGATTAGAATTATCAACTGTAAATCAGTTAAACGTAGATGCGAGTCCGTTTGAACCAATAAGTGATAAACAGACTTTTGCAGGGTATTCTAACGGTTCGTTTAAAACGAAGAGAGTTATATTAAGTACGGCTATTGTTTATATCAAGAATAGGGTAGGGAATTTCTATCCTGCTAAGTGTTTGTTGGATTGCGGGTCACAGAGCCAATTTATAAGTTGCGAATTAGCTGATAAATTAGAACTGAAAAAAGAAAAAGCTAGTGTTTCAGTATCTTGTTTATCTGGAGTGTCAATGAATGTTAAATTTAAAACGTCAGCCGTAGTTCGTAACGAGGGTGGAGATTATTCTCGGGAGTTAGAATTTTTAATTGTTCCGAAAATAACGAAAATAACTCCAGTTAGTCACGGAAATATTTCAGAGATGGGAATTTTTGAAAATATTGACTTAGCCGATACTGAGTTTAGTAACCCAGGGAAAATTGAATTATTATTGGGAGCTGAAGTATTCTTGGAATTATTAAGATTTGGTCAATTGCGTGTACCAAATTCTAACTTAGTGTTACAAAATACAGTGTTTGGCTTTATAGTGGGTGGTAGTACTAATGATTATTGCCAACCAAAAGAATTACATTGTGGGTTAATTAATGATGCAGAATTAACTAATGAAGTTAAAAAATTCTGGGAACTTGAAGAAGTTGACAACAGAGATAAATTTAAAAGTTCTGAAGAAATAGAGTGCAACGAGCATTTTTTAAAGACTCACAAACGAGATCAATCGGGTAGGTTTATAGTTCAAATGCCATTTAAACAAAATCCGGGTCTGTTAGGAGATTCAAAACAAATTGCCTTAAAAAGATTAAATTCTTTATGGAATCGATTGAACAAAAATCCAATACAAGCAGAATTATACTGTACATTTATGCGGGAGTACGAGCTTTTAGGTCACATGGAAAAAGTAACCGAAACTGACGACCCTACGCCCCCTTACTATTTGCCTCACCACGGAGTCTATCGGCCAGAGAAATGTTCAACGAAACTCAGAGTGGTCTTTAACGGCTCCCAGGCTACCAGTTCGGGTGAATCGTTAAATTCGTTACAGATGAATGGTGGAGTCATTCAAGATGATTTGTTTTCTATTATTTTAAGGTTTAGGACCTATCGTTATGCTTTCACTGCAGATGTTCGAATGATGTACAGAATGATAAATATTGATGAAAGTCAACGTGACTTGCAAAGAATTTTATGGAAAGGTTCTAAAAATGATGAGGTCAAGACTTATAGACTATGTACTGTAACCTACGGTACAACTAGTGCACCTTACCTTGCAATGAGATGTCTCAAGCAATTAACCCGGGAGAAAGCGCGCCTTTCATTCAAACACGGAAGCGCGCGTGGGGTCTGGACGGACCCCGAGCACCAAAAGTAGTTAAATCTACTTTTTCAGTAATATTTCAACTTAGAATGCTTATTAATAAAAAATTAAAGATTTTCTATATTTTTTAATTCAGCAAATCTCTTGAATACAATAAAAAAACATTTAAATTACGAACCTGGGGCAATTTAACATCTCTATTTCTAATCTTCTTTATCGATGCAAGATTTACATAGGTTCAGTGTATGTTCTTTGCACAAAAACTGGTTACATTTTAAGCAAGCAGTAGATGATTTTTTGTCCTTATTACGCGGGCAAATATAGCAACGTCCTTTGGAATTTACTGCTGTTTTTGTTTTCTTAGATGTAGGGTCATCTTTGCTGCAAACGTTCAAGCATCTCTTACGGCAGTCTTGGGGAAGTCCCACTTGTCTTGAACGTCTTTCGATGTTAGGTTTTATTAGATGTAGAGCCAAATCTTTCAGGAACAATCTTCTGCTTCTGTACTGGAGGGGTGGTTTTTGTGTTGATAATAATATTATCCTTGCATTTATGGCCGCAATATTGAGCATGGAATAAAATATTACCATCGGCCACCTGTTAGTAATTCTGGCAGTGGAATAGTTAGCTTCCATCTCATCCACAACATCAACTGCACCTTTTGTTAAATTATAAAATGATATAATTTCTGGTTTCCGCTTGTCACCTGTTGATTCGTCAATTGCGTCATCGTTGTGCATTGAGGAAAGCAAAATGACGCATTTCCCCTTTTTTGGAATGTAGGAAACAGCAGTTAAATCTTTTTGAAAAGCAAAAACGGAAGAATTCACTTCTCTACCTTTTGCTACAGTGAATTCTGGAGGTATTTCTCTTTTATCTTTTCGAAGAGTTCCAACCAAAGTGATTTTTTCAGACAGAAGATGTTTTGCTAAGGGATAACTTGTATACCAATTGTCTGTAGTGAGATTTCTTCCTGTTTTATATAACGGTTGCATTAGTCTTGTAACAATATCCAAAGGTTTGTTACTTTTTTGGAATTGTCCTTCTGGTTGATTTCCAGCGTATATCTCCATATCAGAAGTGTAAAATGTTCGGGAATCTACTAAAGCAAAAATTTTGATCCCATATTTTGCTGGCTTGTTTGGTATATATTGTCGAAATCCGCAACGTCCTCGAAAGGGCAAAAGTTTTTCGTCAATCGTGACGTATTCACCTACGCAGTAGGAATCTCGGCAAAGTTTGACAAATGTTTCAAATATGTTTCTGATTGCCGCAAGTTTGTCTTCTTTTTGCCTTTCTTCTCTTGTATTGATGTTGTCAAACCTCAAGCACCTCAGAAGAAATAAAAATCGCTTATACGACATAGTAGCAGGAAACATTTCAATGCCAGTACCATCTGTAGCCCATAGGTCACGAACGTTCAGGTGCGATGATTTGTGCAAACCACTCAAATATAAAAGTCCAAACACCGCTCGAATTTCAATTTCATCTGTTTTTTTTGCATCTCGAGCTCTTGAATATTCTGGCGATATTTTTTGAATAAAAATGTTCGTGCTTAATATAATTTCGTTAATAATGTCTTTATTTATAAAAACATCCCAAGCCTCATTTGGTGTTTCAGCATTCTTTCCAGCCAGTCTGGGACCTGGGAGATGCGATATGATGTTTTTCGCACGGGTTCGGCCATTTGTTTTAAATTTTTCTCTAGCCCATGATGTGCACTTATCTTTTCCAATGAAATCCTGATTGTGCAATATAAGCTCTTTTTCATCAGAATCATCATACAATTTTAATTCTGATTCTGAATCATGTTCACTCATAATTTCTAGATCAGAACAAATTTCGTTATCTGATAAAGCATCTTCTTCGCTTTCAACTTCATCTAAAAGTGCTCGAAGCCTCTCCATTTCTTTTTCGTAAGGAGTCGGCATGGTGGAGCGAAAAATGTGCGTCCACTTGCAGAGAGAAACAGCGATCAAATGACTCACGCGACAACGCGCGCGGGGTCCGGTCAGACCCCCAAGAGGAGACAACCCCTTTGTTAAAGGAGAAATAATGCCCTCAAGAATTTTGCCACCTGCTATGAGTAGAGGGGTGTGTAAAAGTAGACTACTGAAGAGAATGACCTTTCAAGGTCAGTAGATAAAAAGAAATTCCTCTTTCAAATTGCATGGGGTCCGTACGGACCCCGCGCGCTTTCTCTCGGGTTAAGTATTGACGGTGAACAACAGTATCCGAAAGCTTCAACCGTTGTAAAATCAGACTTCTACATGGACGATGTTTTGACTGGTGCAGCGGATTTGAAGTCAGCTAAGGATCTTAAACGGGAAATCATAGAGTTGTTAGGAAGCTGTGGAATGCAGCTTCATAAATGGTGCAGCAATCATTCGGAGCTCATCGATAAATTGTCAGATGCCGATTGCTACGATTTTGATAAGCTAAGTGACACGAAAACTTTAGGACTGTTGTGGAAATCACAAGATGATGTTTTTGCATTTAACTTATCATGTGACGATCAACCTAAGGTCACGAAAAGAACTGTCTTATCCAAGATTGCGCGGATATTCGATCCATTGGGTTTGCTTGGCCCAATAGTTACGAAAGCAAAAATTATTCTTCAATGCTTATGGAAGTTACAGGTAGACTGGGATGAATCTCTACCTAAAAAGGAAACTGAGGAATGGCTTCGGTTTATTCATGCTCTGAAGAAGATTCGTAATGTTTACGTCAACAGATACGTTCTAAACGAGATTCCAGTTAACAAGATTATTGTCGGATTTTCCGATGCCTCCGAAAGTGCGTATGGAGCTTGCGTCTATATCGTATCGTATAATGCAGAAAACACGTTCTGTTCCAAATTACTTTGCAGTAAAAGCAGAGTTGCTCCCATTAAAACCGTCACTGTTCCACGGCTGGAATTGTGTGCAGCAGTGTTATTAGCCAAGTTAGTGACAAAAGTGCTAAGAGTTCTAAAATTAATGGATAATTTAGTGTACTTGTACACCGACAGTACTATAGTACTAGCCTGGCTTCAACGGTCACCATGCGAGTTAAAAACTTTTGTTGCGTCAAGAGTCGCTACAATTCAGACACTGACTGAGGTTACTAGCTGGTCTCACGTAAAATCAGAAGAGAATCCAGCTGATTTGGTATCGCGTGGCTTGGAGCCTGAACAATTGATAAATAATGACTTTTGGTTTAACGGCCCTACTTTTCTAACGAAAGACCCTTCTAATTTTCCAGTTTTTCATCCACAGGTAGGACTTGATGAATCTTATCTAAAAGAGATAAAATGTTTGACTGTTCACAATCAACAGACTGTGGTGGTAAATAGTAATAATTGTGATGTGTCTTTTATTAATGATTTTTTTAAATTGAGTAATAATTATGATAAAATTCTTCGCATATTTTGTTATGTTCGTAGGTTTATTCATAATTTAAAAAGCAAAGATAATCGAATTATTGGAGTTCTTAATTCTAAAGAGATTTTTGATGCTGAAGTGTTAATTATTAAAGCAGCACAATCATCTTTATATGATAGTGGTAAAACGAAAAAGGCAAGTAAGTTAAGTAACTTAAATCCATTCATTGATGAAAATGGTGTTCAGAGAGTAGGTGGTCGGCTTGAAAAAGCCTCTTTGCCTTTCAACCATAAATGTCCTATTATTTTGCCTAAAAATTCTAAGTTAAGTGAACTTATATTTTATACTTATCATTTAAAATTATTGCATGCAGGTCCGCAAGCATTACTAAATGTTGTTCGTACAAAGTTCTGGCCTTTAGGAGGTAGAAATCTCGCTAGGAAATGTGTGCATTCTTGTGTTACTTGTTATAAGTGTAAACCTATTTTAACATCTCAAATTATGAGTAATTTACCTAGTGAAAGAGTAAATATTTCTTATGCTTTTAATTTCACGGGTTTGGACCTATGCGGTCATTTCTACGTTAAGTTTAAAAATCAAAGAAAAGGAGTTCTGAATAAAATTTACATTTGTGTATGTATTTGTTTTGTAACCCGTGCAATTAATCTTGAAATGCTTTCAGATTTAACTTCAGATGCCTTAATAGCAAGTCTTAAAAGATTTTTCGCTAGGCGTGGAAAGTGTGCAAAAATATTTACAGATAATGCTACAAATTTTGTTGGAGCCAACGCTCAGTTAAAAAAGTGGTATAGTATGATTAATTTTCCAGATGAAAAATTAGCTTCGTTCTTTAATTCTGAAGGTATCGAGTGGTCTTATATCCCCCCAAGGTCCCCACATTTTGGTGGACTTTGGGAGGCTGGTGTAAAGTCTGTTAAACACCATTTGAAACGCGTAATGTCCAATTTAAAACTCACCTATGAGGAATTTGAAACTATAATTATTCAAATTGAAGGGGTTTTAAATTCGCGACCTCTTACTCCTTTATCAAATGATGATGATAATTTTCAGTGTTTAACTCCCGGTCACTTTTTAATTGGAAGGCCAATTTCTGCAATTGCAGAGCCTCAATTACTTAACATAAATGATAATAGATTAGGCCGTTGGCAGAAAACCACTAAAGTAGTTCAAACAATCTGGAAAAAATGGAAAACTGACTATTTAAACACGCTTCAGCATCGCTCAAAATGGATGTTTGCTAAGGATAATGTTAAATTTGGTTCCTTAGTTTTAATAAAGGAAGACAATCTCCCATGTTGCAAGTGGTTACTTGGTAGAATTATACAATTATATAAGGGTTCCGATGAAAAGGTTAGGGTTGTAAAGATTAGAACTGCAACAGGTGAAATCAAAAGATCGGTAACCAAAATTGCTATTTTACCAATTGAGATGACTTCTGTTTGAATTGTTAACTTGTAAATGTTATGTTTTATATATTATGAACTTTTCTTTTCTTCATTGCTTTCTTTGTCAGATTTTCTTAAAGACTGTTGAATTATTGAAAAATTTATTAATTTTATCAAGGCCGGCGGTATGTTTATGCAAATTAACATTTAATCCTGTGACCGCCGCTACGCGGCCAAAGTTAAAAAGCCAGCTGATTCTGTCTGCAGTGGAATGTTCTTGTAAATGCTGTAATGTGTGCAACCAGAGTGTTGCAAATAAAGTTCTTTTTTTGGTAAGGAATGAATCAAGTGAATTATTTGTGTTTTAATGAGAGTTATCGACAGATTGGGGAATTTTGCCCAACACCAAGCAATGTAAAAAGAATATCCTTCTATTAATGGATAGGAACAGCACTTACATAAAGAACATTGATGCAATACACTTGGCTAACGAGCACAATATAATAATGTTTTCTCTTTAAAAGCTCATCATGCACGTAGATGTGGTCTTTATTCAGTCTCTGTCTACATATTTTAATCGAGCATTTGATACATGGATGCGAGAACATCTAATGAGATCCCATATCTAATATCGTATAGGAGAACTTTTTCAACTCTTATGGGCAAACCGCAATCAAAGCCATGGCAAATGCTGTGAGTTGATTATAAAGGACAGGAGTTTGGCCTGTTAATTAACATGTATTTAATGACATTGACTTGGCTGCAGCAGAATTAGAGGCAAGTAGTCCAGATAAAACTACTCAAAGTGAACTGGTTACATGTTCGACTGGCCCGTCATTTCAAGTTTTTCCGGGGGGGAGGGGTTAACAAAGGGTAAAAACACAATACAATTTCACCAGAAAACAACAGAACCCCGCCTACTTATATGCAAATACATTGATTTCTCCAATTCAGGGGGGGTCAATTGACCCCATCCCTTGCCCCCCCCCCCCCAAATGACAGGCCTGATGTTCGGTATAAGTTGTACATGTAGAAGAGCTAGCTGCGACTTAAATTAGTACAAGATCTGCAGAATCGGCCGATAGTTCTCATCAAAACATTTCAACTCTAACTGATTTTGTAAAGCCGGCTCACATATTACCTTTGCCTAAAAAAATCGAATTAACAAAAAAGAAGGCTATCTCAGCAATCATTCTAACGGCCGTATAAAAGAGGCATAGAGCAGGAAAAGTCACACAAGAAGAATAAAGAAACTGCACAAAACAAATGTTATTGCAATATTTGTCATAGAGATGAAGTACAAAACATGATTAACTGTATGAAATGCCATCGGCGAGTTAACAAACATTGCCTAAGTGAGGCCGAAGCAAAATAAATTCTATTACAAATCCTGGAAAAAAGTTGTATAGTTCAGGTATAAATTATTCTATGATTTCCTGGCACGGTCCAATTTAGGAAGCGCATGGTTCAATTTAGGCGCATATATTCCTATATTGGACTTTTGCAACTTTTTATAAGATATTTTTTTAAAAATTAATTTTCATATTTTCATAAAATATAAGCTCCTAGGGTGGTTCCTGATTAAATTCAGCTTACGATGCCCTATTTTGCATTTCTATTTTGCTTCACATTGAGCGACACAGGCCTCCTGTTCTTAGGGGGTCCAATATAGGCGGTCTTCCCCTACATGATGCGAATTCTTTCATAGATTTAAATTACTAAAAGTGAAGTCAACTTTCTGCGCTAAAAGTACTTTATCGATCTGTCTTTGCAAGTATAAGGAAGTCAGTGGTGTTTTTACAACGTATAATAATATCCTCCTACTAAAAGGGTGTATTTGCTTCAAAGGCATGCATAAAAATTACAGAAGTGTTTAATTTTGCATCTCTCCAGTTGGAGTAGTTTGATTACCTCCTGACAAGTTAACTTTTAAACTTGCGTCGTGCACAGCTGTCTTTTCCTAAGTACAAATGTATATTTAAAGTGTAAGCGTCTAAGATAGAGTAAAATTCTTAGTTAAATATATATGAAGGACAAAAATATGTATAAATGGATGCATATATTTGAACTGAAAATATTGATATCGTACATTCGTTTTTAATGATTTTCTCGTATACTTATAGTTTTACAATTTTCTTCGTGAAAATGCTGAAAACAAAAAGAAGTGACTATACCATGTGCAACATTTTAAATCAAATTATTTTACATTACAATTAAAACGCATTTTTAAAATATTTATTTTATTTTATTATTTAATTCAGTATTTATTTATTTATTTCTCGCTGAACAGAAATATTTTCGACAAAGAAAAATTGAAACCAAGCAGCATATTTTTTCCCAAATGGATCTCCCTCCCCCTCCCTTCCCAAGAAAAGTTCAAAATACATGAAATTGTTTCAAAGATTGAATTTTATAAAAATTGTCAACATTGCGAACTAAAGTCATTTCAAGGATTTGCCTTCGGACGTTTAATAGAGTATATAGTGTTTCACGAAACGTGTCATAATGTATTTCTTCTGAAAGGTTATATTTGCTTGCAAAGCATGCATACTAGCTACAAAAGCATTTAATTCTGTATTTCTCTAGTAAAAAAAAGCTTGATATTACTTCAGGAGAGTTTTCTTATCATACATAGCTACATTTTCCTAATGACAAAGGGATACTTTCAGAAAGTGCTTTAGAGGTAGTTGAATTGTTAATTAAATAATAATTTAGAAATATTATTAGTATCTATCAATATTGCTTAGCTTTTATTCACTTTATTTTTTCTTCTATTGCATTGGAAGTTTCTGCCATAACTTGTAGAATATTTTCGTAAAATAGCGAAAAAAAAGTTTGACTAACTCGTGTTGTATATTATTTCACATTACTTCGCATTCACATAAACAACGAGTGCATTAATAATTTATCCAAATATTTTATTTCATTTTATTTTATTTCATTTATCCTGTTTTTACCATTTTTTTTATTTTACGAGGAAGAGAATATTTGCTGACATTCAGGTAATATAATCAATAGTTCATATTGTTATTATACACTGTGCACAATATAAGCTCAAAAATATCAATTAAAAAAAGTTTAAAAAACTTTTGAGAATAAAATATCGTTAAAAATTGAAAACTTAAACAAAAATGTATGATTGACATACATAATTTATATTGTCAAAGATGTGATTACATTATAAGAAACGAAATTTCCATTTGAATAATAATATTTCTCTTCGTGGAAGCCAATCTTTGTGTTTTCTTTCAGAAGAAAGCAAAGAGTTATATTAATAACGCTTAATCTTTCATTTGTTTAAATACCTTTTACTAATCTTACGAGAGCTCTTGCCTTAAAGTTGAGTTTTGACTGTGAAATAAACGCTGCATTTAATACTCAAACATAATTTGTTTCTACTTTTTCTTTCAAAAATCATTTTTCAAAGTTACCATCAATCTTTCTCTGGAACAAAACATCTCTTTTATTAAGGTTTCTTCCACGTGTACTCTTTCCATTGTGAATAAGAAGAAAAATGTAGCACTCAAGATAAATCGTTCCCCTATTTGTAGTGCCTTGCATAAAATTCCTTTCTTTTATCAGGAGTCACACCCGTTACATTGTTTGCAGTTTCCTGAAACACTTCAAGCCTCAATGAAGTTAAATTAATCCATGGTCGTTAGGTATTATTTGCATGTTTTCACTACTTAATAACAAAATATGTTCGACGGAGGGGGGGGGGGTAAATAATGTATTTCTCTTTGAAAGATTGTTTTTAAAACTAATAACACAGGACAACGGAATTAAAGTTCTTAAAAAAATAGGAAATATGTTTTTGTTGATCTTTATGTTATTTGTTGTACAGAAGTAGAAAATGGCCTTCATTTTTCTCACGTTAGGATGTTTTATAAAATTGTTTTTCATTTTTGCGGAAATTCTCTATCTCTCTCAAAAAAGTATTCTCTAAAACAATTTATCTGGAAAAAGTTTTTTTTTTTTTTTCATTTAAAAAAGAAAAATGTATCCTTGCTGATACATCAATAAATTATTTTTATTGGTCGAAATGGATTAAAATCAATGTAGCCAGATTGCTACATTGATTTTTACATCTAGGCGAAAACGAAAGCAAAGCTCTCTTGAGTTTAAACTTTTTATTTCGAGTTATAGTACTGATTCTGGAATGAAATATCCAAATCACTGCATTTAAACTGTTTCTATAAAAACATAACAAAAGTAAATGAATAGTTTATCAAAAGGAGCAAATAATGCGCATAATAGTTTGAAGCAAATTTTAAAACGCAAAACATAAAATAAAAAAGATATCCATTTTCATATGTTATCTCTGCCTTGTTGTTTTCACTCTATATCTTTGATGAACTGGTAAATCCTTAAACCTGTGCTTCACTAAGCGATCCTAAATTTTCTGGAGAAAAGTACAAATGTAGATGAAGAAAAAAATTTCAGGACAGTTATGGATCAGCGTAACACTTGGACTTTGCCCAGCACGGTCATTACTATTCTTTTCTGCCCAGGATATTTGCAATTACCCATAACTCAATTCAAGCTTCGTCTTTGTCATGCTTCTCTCCAATTCCTAAACTTATGTATTTCTGGACCAAGAAAGATTTCCTCTTTATGCTTAGCTTCAAATAAATCTGGAAACTGATTGCACATGTATTTAAAACAATCTATATCTTTTGGTACAGCCTTGAACAGAGCCTTTATCACATCTCGTTTTATGAGCAGAGGCGATAACAATACTATT
Organism: Uloborus plumipes; assembly: GCA_038373865.1. Classification (NCBI taxonomy): domain Eukaryota; kingdom Metazoa; phylum Arthropoda; class Arachnida; order Araneae; family Uloboridae; genus Uloborus; species Uloborus plumipes. The sequence continues at coordinate 21,037 of JAXGGA010006763.1, read as the reverse complement.
TTTTGGGAGGTATATCATTAGGTTCAATCTGAGTTGAATTATCTCTTGAGGCATTGTATTTGGTATAGAAAAATTGGGCTTCGGATGTTCCGAGCCTGAAGACCGAAGAGACTATTAATTCAGCTGGATCCAAAGGTACTGGTACACTAACTAGATGAAGAAATACACGTATCGATGCAATGATCTCAGGATGAGAGATTGGTTTTGATTTTTGAGCTACAGCCACAGAAATAGCAAGAACGAAAGTAACAGTCAAAGTTGTTTTTCGGCTCCCTACTTGACATAGGAATTACAAATTGCAAAGCGGTCTTTTTTGCTAGGAACCAGAAGCGAATATTATTAAGACACAGGGTCTTACAGAGTATGCTATGCTATTAAAAAAAAATTTACGAGCACTATATTCGCTGTATTATGTAACTAAAGTCATGTGGTAAATTTTAACAGTATCTTGAACTCGAGGCCATGTTTCATGAAAATGTCAAAAAACCCTAAGAGTTTTGGTACTGGTAAACAATTCATGACTAATACATTTTTACAACGTTGTTTCGATGACGAAAAAAAATGCGACACATTTTTGCACTTTCATTTCTTGACTTTCAAAAATCAGTTATGTCAGAAATTAAACACCAATAAAAAAAACTGCATTTGTTCATGAATAATATATATATATATATATATATATATATATATATATATATATATATATATATATATATATATATATATCAGTAATGTTGATGAAAAATGTTTTATATCTTAATTTTTCTAAGGAAAGATTTTTTTTAAAGAAAGAGTTTATAAATTAAATATGGTGACAATAAAAAGGAAATATCTTCGTTCGCCCTTTTTGTTTGCTTTAAAAGAAACTTTAACGAAACAGTAATAATTAAAACAAACAAAGCGACAAAACAAATCAACACAAAGAACAGTAAATTAGTTTTTTGAATTCATTCAAGGTAAAGTAAAAGTGCGATTAAGATACAATGAATCACAAATGAAAAGAAAATTTAAATAGAAAAAGAAGTTTTTTGCGATAGAAAAAACGTTTTTAGAGATGGTCCTACTGTCTAAATGTCTATCGCTTATTAAATCTTAGGATTATACCTTGGAAAGAAATTATTCAATTCTTTCAGGACTATTTTTTTTTTCAAAGTTTTTTCGCTTAGACAGTTTTGCCCCTTTCTTCTCATTTTAAAACGTACTTAGTAATTTTTTTAAAATAAGCTTTGAAAAATATTGTTGGATATTTTCATCTATTTTTGCTATGATTTTGCCTTTCAAATTTACACAGTTCAATAAAGAACTATTGAGAATAAAGAAATATTATTCACAAAATTAATTTGTTAATCTAAAAGAAAAAAAAACTCAACACGTAAACTATTAATAATACTTAGTATCACCGCTTTTTACTGTTATCAGCATTCAATTCTATTAGACAGATTTAGTTAATGTTTACCAATTATTTTTAAAGCTCATTGTGAAACAAAATGCGTATTCTAGCTCAAATTAGCTTTTCTTTATTTCTTTCTTTTCTCTATTTTTTTCTAACTCAAAGTCTATTATAGATAATCTATAAAATACTTTCGATGATGTCAATGAGAGGTAATTTCCCCGAGCAGACTATTATAACTAAAATGCCACGTTCCCTTCCGCTTTGGAACGCATTTCAGGTCTCAGGATTTTGTTAAGGGAGTTATTTACAGCTTGGAGCATGTAAGTTAAACTGAAATAACGGGCATGGATCCTTCAAAATTTACTTTCAGATTTGATGACTGCAAAATTATAATTAAAAAAAAAACAGTCTTCAGCCTCAGTGAGTTGAAAATTTTTGGGGTCGTAAATTCAGGTTAAAAATGCTCAAAAACAAGTGCTTGCTGATAGTAATATATACAGTAACACATTTGGGAATGACATATACAATAGAAATTGCAGTATGCTTGATGGCTACGCAATTACTAACCAACACACTGAAAAATATATTTTGTGTTTACAGTAGAAAACAGATAATTTTACAGTAATAAACTTAAAATTGCTAGTTTACAATAATAATGTGTAAAATTGCTAGTTTCACAGTTTAGTACTGTGCATTTTAGTTTTTAACTGGATCCTCTGCTGCCAGTATTATACTATTGTTTTTAGAGTATACTAGCAGTACCCGCACGGCGATGCCCGTGCATTTAAATGGGAAGGAAGTCCACTGAATAAATTTAAATTCACTCCAACCCTCTGAAGTAAAATTATTATAGTTGAAGCGGTATAGTAATTGGCCACTTTAGCGACATCGTATTTGTATGTTTGAATAAAAAATAAATGAAATATTTCTGCATAAATAAAAAATACTTCATATGATACTATATTAATGCATTTTACTACTCATACTGTCTGAAAACACTTTTTCAAATATATTATTAGAAAAAAGTCAACGCAAAAACAAAAATGTCAAATTGATAGTAATTGGCCACCTTATCATAGTTATTGGCTATGAAACCATACAGTTATTGGCCATGTAAACATTCAATGTTATACTGGATTATTCATATATATATGAAAATATTATACCTTTACATGAATATAGTATACCATTATATGAAGGTATTATACCGTTAATTGAATATATTTTCCATTCATTAAATATATTATAACATTATAGCATTCAATATCTTTCTCCATCTTTCCCTTTTCTATTTTTTGACTTCTCTTTATTTGTTTTAGTCTTCTTTAAAGCATTTTCTTTCTGTACGGCTGCTTGTCCATTCCGTTTTCTTTTCTTTTCTTTATTTTTCACTCTTTTTGCTGCTTTTCTTGTTCATTGTTTTCAATAGCTGCTCTATAACTCTCAGAAATTATAAAGAATGTTTTTTTTTTGTCTATCCTATTAAGAAATTTTCTCCTACTTTTTGGCGCATTTTGTTGGTAATCATCGATAAATTTGCTACAATGAGTTGTTTTGTTTGAAGTAGATGACGTACACAAATTTATAGGAGTTTTCAGAGGAGTTATCACAATTGTTGCTGCTGTCACATTATCTTCATTAGTCAGATTTGCATTTGTTGTTATAATTGCAGTCAGTATTTCAGTATTGGTAGAGTTGTTTTTAGAAAAATCATTCTGGAAAAAAAAGCGCCAAACTTTGTATAACGGTCATGTATTATTTAAAACTCCCTTCTGATATTTCGGTGCTTTTATCTTGTCCATTTCGCCTCCAAAAATATTTTGGAAGTCTTTTAGAGACATGAGCTTATTTAATACATTAAACTCTTCATCTGATTTTTCTGTTGCTAAACATTTAGAGTTATCAGTAGCGTTCTCATCATAGGGGGCCAATTACTATAATTTTCTGAAAATATTGTGAGAGTTATTGGCCACAACAAAACTTTAATTTTTAAGAATATATTCTTATATTACACCTCAAATTCACTTATTAGGCATCACAGCTATAAATCTCATAGTATTTTAAAAGCTGTAAATGCATTGAGTTCTTTTAAAATGTCGCATAAAAAATTCTAGTCTTACCGTTTTCTCCACAACCTTTTAAACTACACTAAAAGTCCTTTTAAAGTTTAAAACAATTCGCCAAATAAATCAAAAAGACAACTCAAATTTAGTCAATTTTCAAGGCTTAACTCTATACGTAAATTTAAACCACTGAAGAAAGAGCAGCTTGTATGGAAAATGGATCTAGTGTTTCAGTTTTGCGTACAGAGTTATGCCTTGAAAATTGACTAAATTTGATTAATTAATATCTCCTGTCCTAATTAACGGAGAGAAACGTGCTAAAACTTTTCTTTTTCAGAAAAAAACCCTTTCCAGCGATATATAATGTTATGGGGTGGGGGAAGGTTTCCCCCCCTCAATTATGGCGGATACACCAAAAATGAGACTAATTAATTAATTTAAAAATAACTAATTCGAAATTTAGAATTTGGCCTTCGAGATGCATTACACGGGGATACGTTCGAATTTTTGTGCCAAGTTTCAGGTCTGTAGGTGCTGTGGGGGCTTCTGGCCAGCGGTTACAAACGTACAAACAAACAAACACCGTCATCTTTATATATAGAGATAACAGCATAAATCTGGTAATATTGTTAATTTTACAGTAATTAACTGTAAAATTTCTAGTTTTACTGTTTTTTACTATGCGTTTACAGTTTAAAAATGGAACCTCTACTGGCAGTATTATACTGAAAATTCAACAGCTAATTTTTTTCAGTGCATACTGAAAGTCAACCTCTGATTCACGTTAATTTGCACAGGGGTGAAACAGGTTTAGGAATATTGCTCAACTTCTTAAGAGATTTTAACTTTAAAGACGAAAGATTTTGAAAAGATTTATTGAAAAATTCGATACAGTAAGAAACGTTACATAAAAGTTCAAATTAAAAACGTATAATAATTATACATATCAATAAATATAATTTAATGCCATGAACTAAATGTCACATTTTTATACAATATTATGATTTTTTAATAAATCAAACAGTGCTTAAGTGTCCATTTACTTCTTTTACTACTTTATTTGATTAATTTAGTTCTTGGAACTACGTAAAAGCATCTGCAGCCACTAACAAAAAGCAAATATGCAATTTCAATTTGATTATTAAATTAACATTCATAGTTTCGAACTCATGAGAACAAAATAAGCACTTTCAAATATGAGTAGCTTACTGCTGTATATTTCATCGAATAAAACCCCGACAATAGCCCAGCGACTCACCATTCACTAAATTCAAGCTCCTATTCAGTAAATTCAGGCATTTAAAACACTTGAAAAGAGCGATTCAAATGTACATTTTCAACCAGTTTCCTAAAACGCCTTTTCTGCCTCTCATACAAAGAACTGAGTGGCTGTCATAGCAACCTTCCGCCGTCGACGTCAACTGTGGCTCTCACTAGCTGACACAAGGACAGTCGGCATAAATTGGATTGCCTCCCGCTGCTGGATCTGGACTATTAATTACAATCCCATGGTTTGTCCCCCCACTGAGAGGAGTCAGCCCCGGCAGCAATAATGTAAATGGACTCTGGAATCCGTGTATTAACACTCGCAGCTTGTATGATGAATATTTTAGGGCTGTCTCTCACGTTTCAGCAGGGTTATAAATCTACATCATTTTAGATATTGGAGCGCTGATCTCAAATGGTTATGTTTACGAGTAGAAACCTTTTTTTAGGGTTGTTACACCCCAGAAAGAAAGTTTATACTAACTAGTATTGTATACCACACGTAAGTGCAATTTCATTTTCAAAAGTTCATAACCCCAATAAGAACTAGCATTTGGTACATGGTAGTAAAACCATTTTAACTGATACATGCAATTATTTTTTAAAAACTACGGAAGAATTTTACGATTCAATGATTAAGTTTTTGAATGGTTGAAATGAAAAAAAAATGTTTCGACATCGTGAATAAACAACTCTAGCTAGTAAACAAACACAGCTTTTTCAGACTTGCTTTAGATATTGAGGGGGAAATTTAGAATTTAATAGAACCTTTGTACTGCTAATTAATCTCAGGACAATATCTTTTGAAATCACATTTTAAGGAATATTTTAAAAATTAGGAAAAAAAGTTTTCAAAAGAAGAAACCGAGAAGTTTATTTAATTTTGGAGGCAAGAGTTCACTAGTTGACACAAGGGGAGTCGGCATAAATTGGATTGCCTCCCGCTGCTGGATCTAGACTAAAAACCAAACCCAAGTTTAATCTCATGGAGTAGCGATTATTGGTTCTTACTATCTGACACAAGGACATTTAGCATGGATTGGATTGCCTCCAGCTGCTAGATCTGGACTAGTACTTACAATCCCATGGTTTGTCCCCTACTGAGAGGAGTCAGCCCCGGCAGCAATAATGTAAATGGACTCTGGAATCCGTGTATTAACACTCGCAGCTTGTATGATGAATATTTTAGGGCTGTCTCTCACGTTTCAGCAGGGATATAAATCTACATCATTTTAGATATTGTAGAGCTGATATCGAATGGTTCTTTTTCGGCGTAGTGACTGTTAAGCCTGAAATCCACATGAGCAGAAAACTGAAAGCGTACACAGAAACGGAATTTCTGTTTCAGTTAAGTTTCCGCCGAACAGGTAGCTTTCAGAGCAGAAGAGCAGTGCGGATCCGATGAGACGAGTTCCTTGAAGACGAGCTCCTATTGGCTGTTAAAAAGCGGAATCCGCGAGCAGGGCCAGAAAAGTTAAAAATGTTCTACTTCCGAGACTGCCGCGATTCTGCCAGCAGAAAGGGGAAAAACCTGTTTTTTTCAGTTTCTGCTCTCTGTTTCCGTCGATTTTCCGCTTATGTAGAGTTCGGGCCTTACACAGCAGAAAGAGAGTTCATACTAACAAGTATTGTAGAGCGATCTCCAAATCAACAGCTGAGCACAATTTCATTTCTAAAAGGTCACGAAACACATGATAGTAAAATTATTTTAACTTAAAACATAATTACTAAAATAAAATGGGAAAACTTTTGCGTTTCTACGACAGGATTTTTGAATGATAGAAATAAAAAACGTGCTCCAACTTTTTTTTTTTTTTTTAACCAAACCCAAGTTTAATCTCATGGAGTAGCAGTTATTGGTTCTTACTATCTGACACAAGGACATTTAGCATAAATTGGATTGCCTCCCGCTGCTGTATCTGGACTAGTACTTACAATCCCATGGTTTGTCCCCCTACTGAGAGAAGTCAGCCCCGGCAGCAATAACGTGAATGGGCTCTGGAATCCGTGTATTAACGCTTGCAGCTTGAATGATGAATATTTCAGAACTATCCCTCACGTTTCAGCAGGAGATAAATTTACATCATTTTAGATATTATAGCACTGATCTCAAATGATACATTTTTTTTAGAGTCACATGACGAAGAGAAAGGTAGGCCGGCTTACTAAGTAGTAAGGTAGCCCGGCCAGTCAGAGGAACACGTAAGCGCAATTTCATTGTCAAAAGTTCATAACACCGGTTAGAACTAATGGCAGTAAAAATGCTGTAAGTTGTATATGGGTCATTTTTAAAATTTGCTTACATTTGCTACCCGGAAGTTGAAAAGACGATTTTGAAGCATAACTTATATTTTAAATTCAATGCGTACAATTATTTTCTGCAAGAAATACCCCCAAAAAAATTCTATCACTCAAAACATTATTGAAATTTATTTATTTATTTTTATATAAGTCTTTAAAAATGAGAATCAAGGCAAAAACGCTTGTCCATTTCCAATTTTTGCAAGTTCAACTATTTTTTTTATATACTTAATTGTATAAAAAAGTATATACAACAAATTATTTTTATATATTGACTATTAGTGTATGATATTCATAATAAATATTGACAATAGTATTTTTTTTCATTAAGAAATGTATGAATATATTTTGTCCGGCAGTTCTTGTCAAGTCCGTTACCCTAAGATTATTTTAGCTAAAAAAGGTATTTATTGCAGTCAAAAGATGGTAACACGTATTCAGTTAACTTAACAAACTAGTGACGTAACTATTTCGTACCATTTTGTTTTCCTGAGTCGAGAAGTATTGCTGTGGCGTTTCGCACAAAATTTCTTCCAGGTGCGTATTTTTATTCTTTGTCAAGTCTGTTACCAAGGATTTTAGTATTAATTTTTACTTTTTCTCAACTTTTACCCCGAAATATTGTTTATTATACAACTCTAAGAAAATGCATATTGTTGTTCAATTTTTTAATTCGATAACCTAGCCATAATTTGACATTTGGGTTGAAATGTCAAGTCCATTACTGGTCAAATCCGTTACCAAATGTCAAGTCCGTTACCATACAGTTTTTGATCAATATTTCAATGATCAAAAACATCGTTTTAAGCTTCAGGGACGCAAATAATTTCAAATGAAGTTGGTTCTAGGCGCTATGATATAGTCTAAAAGTGAGATTTTATATTGATTTTGTGTGGTAACGGACGACAATTTTCCTTGCAACTTAAATTTTTACAACAGCATTTGAATACTTAATTATGCATTAAAGTGTACAACCAATTACTTTTTCACACACCAAAAATATGCGACAAAACATCTGTTAGTGATTCGAAAAGAAAATAGCAAGTTAAAAAAAATACTTTAAAAGTCTGAAATGTAAGCATATGGTGAAAATGACCCATATGTAATTAGCTGTTTTAAACTCAGAAGCACACTTTTCTTTAATCGGATTTCTGAATGGTTAAAATGAAAAAAAAAAATGTGAATCAACTACCTCAACTAGTAGATTCACGGTAGCGTTTTCAGTTTTCAGTTTTTTTTTTAAGTACTTGGAGAGAAACTTATACTTTAATGGGAAATTACTACTGCCAGTTTGTCTGAAAATACATTTTTGAAATCCTGTTTAAAAAAAATATTTGAAAAGGATGAAAATAAATTAGATAAAAAAGAAAAAAAACGAGCTGTTTAGGGGCGCAATATTGTTTATTGGCTTTCACTAGCTGGCGCAAGAACAGTCAGCATAAAATGGATTGCCTCCTATTGCTGGATCTAGACTATTAATTACAATTCAACGGTTTCTCCTCCCGCTGAGTGGAGCCAGCCCTCAACAGGTAAAATAAAACGACTGTTCATTAAACTCAAATGTCAAGGGCTTTGCTAATGGAGTACTATAATTTGATATAAACCTCATTCATCGACGTAAAACATTTAAATTTTTCCAAAACAAAGCATGGCTGATTAAACCTATCTAGCGCTTTACTAAATCAATAGCGTTTCTCCTATCACTTTTTCAGGAAAGTTTTGACCACTTAAATTTCAGGTTAATACAGAGCTCAGCATGTGTGTTTGAAATACTTCTACGAGTAACAATAATTTATCTCGAACTCCCCTTTTAGAAGTTCGTGCTTCTTAAAGCTTTATCAACCATAAGTAAACACAGGGAATACCAGTAGTTTCCATAAGAAATAAAAGTGTCAAACCGAGCTTTGCGTTTTAATTATGGCAGCGTTTACATTATTTACGACGAAAATCGTTTGCTGTATATATTTCTAAATGTTGCAGCTGTCTAAGAGCTGAAATAATAGTGTTCTAATTTGTTTCTGTTTTTGTCGTTTCTGAAATTGAGTTTCTGCGTTTACTATGTACAGCAACCCATTCATTTTCTGGAACCCATTAAACCAGACTTCGCTGAATCCAGCAGTCACTTACATGTGAAAACTATAATAATGGCACTAGGACAGTATTATGTTTCTCTAAGCATTTTTTTTTTTTTGTACGTAATATTTGCTCGAAATTTTCTTTTTTTCAGTATTGTATGTATTTTAGTCTTCTGAATTAAAAATTAAAGAAAAAATCAATTTTTACCAAAGTACCAGGAGTTTTTTTAGGATTTTTTCCTCAAAATCTTGACTTTTCTGTTTGTGCTCAAAAGTAAATTGAATCTTTTTTTTTTTTTTTTTTCTTTTTTCAAAATACTATTAAGTCCCAATTTTTTTCAAGACATAAAATAAAGGTCTCAAATGGGAGAAATGTTTAAGCCCCTTTAACATACGTCCTGATCTTTGCTAGTATATTGGGTCCTTGTTTAACGCCCAATTTGAAACACCTTTATGATACAAATGATTGTGCCTCTCTGTAAACAATGTTAAACAATAACAAACTAGTTTTGAAACAGTTTGGCCCATGCCCTATAAACGAAAAGTGAATCAAAACTATTTTTATTGTAGTAATTAACATGAAAAATGTATTGTTTATTTTTTTTTGGGAGGGGGGTGCCTTTCATTTTTATTATTTTAAATTTACGATATACGCATGCAGTTCCCATTTAAAGTTGTTTTTTTTTTCTTTTTACAAAATGCCTTACCTGCTCTGACATGAACATCTCTGCTTCCTACAGTCCCCACTATATTAGAAGCAACGCATCTGTAAACTGATGCATGTATATCCTGTCTGTAGTCCTCTGATCCAAATGGCAAAAATACCAAAGAACCGTTTGCCCTCAGGTGCCTTAGACCTGGAATGTCTCCGACCGCAGATCCGATACGTCTAACCCAACTGACATGTGGACTTGGTCGACCATGAGCTGAGCAGGGAACTTCTGCACCATTTGTGTTGTAAAATTCAACCAAGTATGGCGGCTCAACAGTAAAACTAGGTGCTGCGAGATCGAAAGATGAAGCAGAGCCTAGAAAGAATAAATTATATAAATTAGTGCATCAACTATTAAGTATTAAAATAGAAAAAAATTATAATTATGAACAGCATGTTTTACATGAAATTATCTGCAACACATTTGCATGTGAGATTTAATAGTTTTAGACTACTTATTATATTTTAAAAGTGGAGTCAAAATGTTTTACGTCCAAACTATCTTCAAGTAAGTGCATTCATGTATTTTAAACAACACACAAAAATTACAGGAAAATCAGAAAACAAAAAGGAAATGTTAGGAGTACTATTTACTAATTAACTGTAACAAAATGCTGCTATAAAACCTAAGTTTGATGAAAAAACGATTGAAATCTACACCGCAAAAAATGAACTGTTGTTTTTACAGTATAATACTAGCAGTCGAGGTTACAATTTAAAACTGAAATGCACAGTAATAAACTGAAACTTGCAATTTTACAGTTCCTTACTGTAAAGTTAGCAATTTTAGTTTATTGCCGTAAAATTTAGCTGCATTATACAGAAAAAACAGCAGCGTAATACTAGCAGCAGAAGTTCCAGTTTGAAACTAAAATGAACGGCAATAAACTGTAAAATTAGCAATTTTAAAATTTATAACTGTAAAATTAGCAACTTTACAGTTTAGTACTGTAAATTTAGAAACTTTACAGCTAATTACTGTAAAATTAGCAATTTTTACGGTTTATTACTTTAAAATTAGCTGTGTTATATTGTGAAAACAATATTCATTTTTTACAGCAACAAAGGGGTATTTCTAAAACCAATAATTTGGAAATGACAAGCACACATGATTGCTAAATCTCGCAACCAAGAGTGCCGAAAAAGATCCAAAGTGCAGTGTTATGACTCCGCTAATATAGGTTTGCTCCAACTAGAATATCCTAGGCAGACACCCTTGTATAACTTGATTTACAATTTTTTTCAATAAGAGCCGACCTAGGGTTTGAACTAGGGGGACATACTTTTATTGTTACTGCAACCACATACTGTTAGTTGATAAACCAGGCCTTTTCTCTATTTACACTATTGGAGTTTTTAAAGAAATGCAATTGACTTAACGATACAATACTTACATCAGCCTTAAATTTAAGAAATCTTCATATTAAACGTTTGTATATATATTATATATTGATATTAATTTCAAACATGATAACACTTGAAGAAACAGAAAAACCTCTTTTTTAATCTAGTTTATTTAGATTTTCTTTTCTCCCTGCCTCTCTTTCTCAATAATATTCTAAAAGAAAACGTTTTTCAAATTCTATAACCTAGCGAACTCCTTCCTTATCAAATAGTAATAAAACCCAAAAAAAGTGCTTAGATCAGAAGTATTTCTGATCGCTTATTCTTTCGGTGGGAACTTTTTATCTTCTTGTATGTGTCCCTTTTTTTGTTCTTTGTCTATATTTCGAGACATAAAAGTCAACGCAAAGTAGCAGATTGGTATGAAAAGAGACGCTCAGCAAGAATCCACAAACTTCCATTAAAATGGCGAGCTTTATTATTCCTATTCAGATAGGAGCAAAGATAAATTATAATAAAATGTTAAAAGAAGCGGGACAACTGTTGTTTTCGCGGCTCCAAGAAACTTGCTCATTTTTAATATCAGGGTGTTTCTGAAAAGAAATATTTCCTTTTTTTTTCCTCCCTCGTAATTGCTTTTTTAATATAAACTTTGAATAATGTTGTCCCGTCTTAAAAGAAGAAGCATAAAGATATAATTTTGCCTTTAACCACAAAATAAAGGAGACGGCTTGAAGTCTGTATGGAGAATGTTTTATTTGGTGCATTAATTAAATCTTTACTGCAGTAGTTTGACTAAGAGCGAAGCAAATGTTTTTCTAAACTTGACAAAAAATTGATGAAATAAAAAAAGTAAAAGATGAAAGAAAAGACAAAAGCGGAAAAATGTAAACTGAATGAAAAGTATGTAGCGCATTCATAATAAGTATTTATTGAAAAGTGGCATATATGTTTGATTTTAATAAAACTAGAAGGTGAACCAGAATGAATCGTATGTTAGTAGCAAAATCAGCAAAACATTTTAAGTGAATTTTATTCGAACTATTAATGTATTTTCATGCATAATTCAGACTTTATTTTCAGATGAAAATTTGTATTTTTAATTTCACAGCTTTGCTTATCCACGCTGTTGATACTTTTTTTTTGTTTTTCACGCATTATGTTAGTTGCATCCGGAGATATTCTTAACAGGAGTATTTCACTCATTGAAAATTGAAAATACGCATAAAAATTAGATCATGAATATTTTCACACTTGAAATTTAAGTAACAATTTTTAGCCATAACGAAAAAAAAATGGAGTGAGTAAGCAGTTCGTTTTTAAAAGCATTATATTATTTTTTTTAATACAAAATGGCAAGCATTCTAACTGTTTAAAAACACAAACCAGACCTATCGTTTCACAATCCTCGGTTTCATTCCAAGATTTTTTTCAACATAATTTAGCCCATTTGCGCGTAAAATTGTAACTGTAAATTTCAAATTGTAAGTAGTGTTTTCGCGTCTTGAGGAAAAATCTCAACTATATCTTTGGTCGCATTTACCTTTCTTTTCCCCGTTGAAAGCAAAGAAAGTACACTATACTACACTGCAACCTTTCTTGACAACAACATCGTGACGTCAGCGTGACGTTTGCGTGACGTTAGCCTATGAAAAACAAGCTAGATAAAACGTCACTGCCTACTTTGCGAATTAGAGGAGATCGCTGACTGCTTGTGAGCTCTTATTGGCTCTGCCCGTAGTGATATTTAGTGTCAAGTGAAGTTGCATTCTTGTAAAGAGAGGAAAACTGCGTGTTCTCTATTATAATTTTATCTTTAGAAAAAAACAGATAATATTCAACCAAATGTAATGGAACCTTTTGCATTTTCATAACAGAACGCTATTTCATTGCTCATTTAATTATTTAACAGCCTCATAGCGACGTACATATTGAGTATTACACCTAAAAAGACGGGAGTAACCGCAGATGCATCTGAAGTACTTTACAAGAAAAGAGGAAATGTGTCCGTTATCTTACTAGCCGTACCGCGAAAAAGTGATACTCACTTTAGTTTCAAATTTTCCTTCCAATTTTTGCAGTGACATTGGAAGTCCAAGTGCTAATTGTACTACGATAACCATCAGTCAAACAAAAGGGATTGCTCTGCCAAAATCTTTATATTTTGGCGTGTATACCTACCTAACATCATTGAACAATATTATAGCTTTCATTTAGTCATAAGAGAAGGTGTGTGGATCATTTAGACTTGTTCAGGAAGAAATTTTAAAGGACGTTATTTAGAAAATATGAAACTGCATATGTGGTCAATTGAATCTTTCTAGGTTCATTCATCTTTCTAGGTTTTTCAGTCTTTTTAGTGTTAAAACTCCTTCTATTCTCACAGCTGCTCAAATAGGACGCTTTTAAACTTAATTGTATCTTTTTATTTGATCAAAACTTACATTAGGCAACTCAGTGATTCTCTTAACAAAAATTAATCTCGTCTTTCAAACCAGCAAGAGTATATCCAGCTGTATGGAATCATTTTTAGCGTATGACCACTCAATCTTGAAAAAAAGGGAACAAATACGTGTCTTAAGCTCTTCCAATATATTTTTCTCGAAATGAAGATCCCCCAAATTAAGTTTTAGTTTTTTCTCTTTTTTTTTTGCTGCTTAATGGAAGGTCCTGACACACTGACTTACTCGTATAACCGGAATTCGAGCTTGCAAACCTGCAACTACATTTCAACAACGCGTCATTGCACTTCAGGAAGTGACTTATATAATTCTCATTTCAGAATTTTTTGTTTGTAACTAAAAATTCCACTTCAATTATTTTATTTTGTATATCTTTTTAAATTTGTGGAAATCGCAACAGAAAAAAAAACTTATAAAAATTATAGTCAGTATTAGCTGATCTTTATACACTATTGATAAACGAATTCATTGAAACCAATATTTAAAAAAGAAACTTTTGCACTCATTTGTTATACTAAATAGTCGATTTTAGCTTTAAGTGACTTTGTTGATTGCAGCGCAATTGATTAATGTAGAAATGTTGATGAAGGCTGAATACGAATCAGACCAACATAAACTTGAGTATTGTGAGCTATTCAAATGCGTTTAAACGATCTTTGCATTGGACGTTATATAAACGAACTAAATTTGCTCGCACCTTCCAAAATCAGCTCTGATATCGTTAATTTCAATATTGCCCTAAGTTCAGACGACTGCGACTCATTACGATGCAAAACACCTGTGCGTCTCTAACTCCCCTTTCTTAATGGATTCTACTGAAGCCCGCTTAAACTAGTCCATGAAGGGAAGTTACTGTAAATAGTCTAATGTGTTACCATACATGCACATTACTTATACAGTACGCATGCTCTCACTAGGTACATATATACATATTTTCTTTGTAATGCGAAAATGTTAATGTAAAAAAGTGTTGTGAGAAAGTATGTTTGTAATAAATGTTTAAAAAGATTGAAATGATTTGGTTTAATTCAAATTATCTATTATAATCACTAAGCCAAAATGACTTATTCGTGGAAGTAAAGTGTGAAAGTTATGACAGAGTAAGTACAAAAATACTCCTTAAAAAATCGAGAAGCTTTTTAAAAACAGATCATTGGCGTCGCCATACGCTAAATGGGTACATTTTCCAGGCAAAAGTCAATAGAAATGCAAATTCAGTTTAAATGTCCAATAAACATAACCACCACAAGATAATTTGTATGTTTGTGGGTGTAATGTGACCAGGTACTGCTTACATTTTTGACTCTAATTGCTGCAAGAAGTGGTTCAAACGAAACGTTTTTTGCTTAGACTAAAAGTTCAAAAAGTGCAGACGCATTCGCAAAAAAAATTCGTTAAACTGTGAAACCCAACTGGTTCAGGTGCTTATTAATTTTTGTTGTCAATCAGTCCAATATGGCAGCCATATTAACCGATTTTTTTTCACTACTTGTGACTGATTAAAATCAAAAAGTAATGCAATGGTTCAAAAGAACATGTAATATATCGTTTTTTGTGCCATGCGTTTTAAGGGTTCGGTTCGTTTTGTAGGGCGAGAGATTAATATGCTTGTAACGGTATCATTTTTAAAATAGTTTCCAAAACACCAAATCCTTCCCACTTGGTAGCAATAATGCATAATTTAGAAATAAGTTAAAGCAGAAAATTGCACAAACCTGTTTTACATTATACAAAAACTTAAAATATCTTATGGATACAAGCTCTGAGGATGGTTCAATATCTGTCATTTATGTGGAATTACATTATCATTCACATTAATACATTCCATTTATATAAAGTATAGTGTGAGTCTGCACGCTAGACTTTACGCTTTTATATTGAACTAAAACACTTCCTTTGGTTATTTTTTTCCTGACCACAAAGATATTCTTCAAAAGTTAAAAAGTATTATGATTGTTAGTTCCTTAAGCATAAATTATTATCCTTAGCAGACTGCAACGGTTATTTTACCATAACGACGGAAAGCATCAAATGGATTATGGAAATTTTTGACATCCAATGACATATCAACCTCATTTGCCTTTCTTGCTAACACTGCACAAAAATACATTTCACAACAACAAAAATTGCATTCCTCCTCTGAAATGCTACTTATAGAAATACTTTGATAAAAACGAAAAAGTCAACACCTCGTCTTCCGTTGTTCTGCAAAACAGTTATGCTTCAAAATATGTAATGGAGAGCATTTTGACAAAATATATTGTCACAACTGTGCTGAATGATGACTGCAGCCATTTTGAAAAGATGGCACTTTTCAAACGTAGCATTCCCCCTTTCCATGGGAATAAAGAAATATCATGTATTTCCCTTTATGGTGTGTGTAAGAAGTTTTCGCTCTACTTCATTCCCTTACAAGATAGATTCGAATATCTTATTCTGTCAATGGCATATTTTTTGTGGACTTAGCAAGATTACATAACTCTTTTTATCGGCCTCCTTATATCCCCTTATATTCGGCCTTATCTCCTACGGCCGAAATGAATAGAAATGCTTTGTTGGTTTGAAAATACACAGAAAAGCAGAATTTCAAACATTGAATTAAATAGCTTTACAACATAAATGTATATCTTCTTAAATAATTCGTAGAAATGGCTTTCATATTATAATGAATATAAAACGCGGATCGCGGGGTATGTAATAGGGATCATTACCTTTCCTAACTTACCCAAAGGGAGCCTAAAACTACATTTTTTTGTCTTAAGATATGATAAATAAACGTTGAAAAGTCTTAGATCTCCAATTTATGCACAAATATTATCATTGTTATCCTCCTTTTTTCCATTTAGTGTGGTAACGCTCTAATGAAGACTTTTTTAAATCACAAGTTGTATCCTAGCCTTTGTTGAGGTGAAGAGGTTGTATCAAATTTATGTCTTAGCTGTAATAAAATTTTGATGATACATATAAAAACCTTAGGAATCAGTCATTTTGTTGCTTGAATCGAAAATCTTTGATCTACAATGAACGTCGAGGAAAAAATATAATTTGTATAAAATTAAGAGAGAGAGAGAGAGAGAGAGATGACGTTTACTAGTTCTTGATTCTTCTTGCGGTTTAGTTCACATAATTTTGGATATATAGAGTTTAAAACAATCGTTTGTAGTAACCATACGGTTTGTTTATTTATTCAATTAAAGAGTTGATCAAGAAGGTATTTCGTTAAAGGGTGAATATCAGAAAAAGTGCCAATTTGACCATGGAAATTTTCAATTTTTGAAGATACTCAGAAAATAAAATTAATAGGATATTTCGAATGCACATTAGTAACAATATTTTTTAAAAGTTAGGGGAATGGTCAAGGGAAACATTTACCTCCATTTTAGGGGGGGGGGTAGTCTTTGAGCGTTACCGACATGATGAGAATGCTACCGATCTGACAAATATTACAGATTTCACACTTAGTGTAAAAATGTAATCACTTTCACTACCTTTTATGTTTGAAAAGAAAATAATTATTACTTAAAATATAATATTATTTACACAGCCTGAACGCGTTTTTGTTTCACAAAAAAATTAGAGACTAATTAAAGCTAGTTAAAGTTTAAATAAGTGCGACAAAGTTTTTTTCAAACAGATAAATAGGTTAATAGTAAAAAAATCAAAATAAAATATAAAATTCTTAACACAGTATTAAAAGACGAAATTAATTCAAAACAGTCTGAGTTTGGCGGAGGAGGAAGATCTGCACTAAACTGTTCGTAAGTTTTTCATTTTAAAACAAAATTATACTTTTGGGTGCAGTAGTTACGAACGAATATCTGAATATTGATGTCAAAGAAAAGAGGGTGAAAAATGGCAATAATTTTGTTTGAAAACTCAAATTTTGCGGAAAAATTAATGTTTTTGAAGCTTTAAAAAAAACAAAAAATAAACTGCTTCCAATAATGAGAAAATTTGGCAGGAATAACAATGCACTTGAAATTTAAAACTCAACTTAACAAACTCATAACACGAAGAAAGAATTGCGAAAAAACATCGCTAACGCACGCATCAGTTTCGCATCAAATATCTTCTACTTCGACGCTGCCGACATGATAGCTGCCGACATGACAAATTTCCCGCAATATGCTAGCTGAACATCCCTAATTAAAGATTCGAGAATAAAAACACCTTATTATGTCCATGGCAATAGGTTTCTTTTCCATTATGCAAAAATAGATTGAAAAATGAATTTATTTTGTGTCTTAATTTCCGCTGCCGACATGACACTTCATTTGGTAGAAACGGAAAAGTCAAGATTGAACAAATCTTACCTGTAATTCAATGCAACTGAAATGAAAATTTTTGATCGAAACTTAAACATCATATATTAGGGCTTCACCCAGCGCACTTTATTAATACCAGAAAAGGTTTCGTCTTGAAATTACATCGCTCATGTTTGCGCTATCGTTATGTTATGAAAACTTGTGACAAGCAGAACTTGCATTTTTTATCAATATAAATTAATTTTATCTAAAATACAAAAGTTAATCTTCATAGACGAACATAAAACACGTTATTTCCTTCAATATATGTTTCTGCTGCGATGTTTTAATATCCATAGGATTTTTTTTTAAGTTGCGATTTGAAAGTGTGACACGCTGCCGACATGACATTGAAGCAATAAAAAGAGTTCTACCGTCACGAATTAAAGCAGAATCCATAATTTTTGTTATGGATTGTATGTGCGACGAAGTTTACAGTATGAAAGTAGAAACATTTTTGGTTCTTATTTGGAAGTGCTTGGGAAATTCATTTTTGACTTAAATTAGCACTTTTCTTGATATTCGCCCTAAAATATATTTACTGAATACACTGGGGACAATTATTTATAATTTTGAAAAACATATTGTTTAAAATCAGATTTTTAGTTAGAGTATTGCACTGTAGATTTAACATCATAATACTTAAAATACTTCATTATTTCTTGTTAGGGAGAAGTGTGAAGAGTGAAAGGAGGGCGGGGGGGGGGGGGACCATTCTTAGAAACTAGGTTGCGAAAACTTAACGGTTGAGAGCATCTGATTTAGAGAAGGAAAAATGTCGAAAAATACAAGAGAAAATATTTTCTCTTCGAAAGTCACAATTTTGTAAATGCTGAAAAAGAGAAGCTTTCAGATAATTGTTTTTCTTGAACTAATTTTTAATTGTTTACAATGCATTTTTTTAAATAAAAAGTATTCTTTTTTCGGTTTTTTGAGGAGAAATCGTACAATAGTGTTCCCAATTAAGCATGCATGTTTTAAGAGAAATAGCAATACTACTCATGTTTTGCGAAACAATATCTTTTTTCCTTAATAAAAATTAACGAAACGATGTATTGACATAAAAAAATGTATTCAGGTTTCAACTCTGATACTTTATAGTAATTGCCGACTGCATTTATTTTCAGTTCAAAATTTAGTGAAAATAATGAAAAATGAAAACAAAGCAAATATTGAGTTGGAATTTTCTTAACTAACTTTACAAAATTTTGCTTTTTATGAAGCTCTCCGACGATATTAAACATCAAATAAAAGTTAAAACAAATGTTTTTCTATTTTAAAAATGTCGATAAAACTTCCCGTTTGACGCACTTACTGAACTAAATTGTCTTTTTCTAAAAGCATTTTTTTTTTATTAAGCGCTTTTTTATTAGCACTGGGAAAAGACTTTATGAAGAACAATTAAGTCTGTCGGGCAAATTTGGAAGTTTGTAAGCAAATGACAACTTGTTATTTGAGCAAATGGAGTTAGGAAGAATGTAGATGTTTGTATGGGTTTTCTAAGAATTTTGCTTCGTTTAATTTAAAACTGAAACTACTTTCGTTTTATTAGAAGAAACTTCCATAGTTTTAAATGAGACAAGCAAAAACATAATTTTGCCTGGATGGGTTTGAATGAAAATGTTTGAGGAAATGGTTCTAATTTTGAGGGTAGAGTAGAAACATTATTATATTTCGATATCCTTTTTGGTCATGTTTTTTTCTTATATTTCTGTGGCTTTCTTCTTAAGATAGTTTTTAATAACACCGCAAAAACGTAAAAGTGTGCACAAAATCTAAATATGTTTTTCCTTTAAAAGCTAAAGTGTACTTTTCCTATGCTTTTTTGCACAATAAGTAAACATACGTTTTTCCATTTGAAGCTTAATAAGTGCAGGCCCGTCATTTGGAAGATTGGAGGTTTAACCTGGATTTTAGAAAAAAAGTGCAATCATGCATTGGTGCATGTTTTTGCGCTTTCCTTTTCTATTAAACCTGTTGAGTACATGACCCTTTCCCGCACCTACGGTCTTGAAAACTCTAAAGTGACTGCTATTTATGTGGGAACATAAAAATATTCTTTACATCTGTGTGGATTAGTATAGAGCAGTTATTTCTCTTATTAATTTGAATTTATTCCTAAAGTAGTACTAGGCACCAGTTACCTACAAAAAGTGCAGTTACACGATGGAAGCTTTCCGTCGCTTGTGTTTCGGTCCAAACATTATTACCGTTACCTGCGTGAAAAATAAACAAAATATATACTCCATTTAAATTTTGTCATTTTGCATAAAGTTCCGTTGGGATGCACAAAACTTTATCCCCCCACTTCCCCGAACTTTGAAACAAAGTACTCACTTGGAACCTTTACCTTTATAGTGATAAAAAATAATCGGAAAATAAGAAGTGATTATTCGCACACCTTAACAAAGTAAGATATGAACTAGTACAGGTTTGGAAACTTCAGTATGCTAAAATGAACACAAATTATTCCCGAAGCTAACATTTAGTATCCAATAAATAAAGAAGTCAGTACTGCCCGTCCATGAAAGACATGCCTAGCACTCACGAACCCTTCTATGTAAAAAAAAAAAAAGGATGATGGGTTGTGAGTGGAAACTTTTCAAAGTTTTCAATTTGAAACTTTTTTTTTAATCCTTTTAACATATTCACAACTAAACTATGTATTTGAAATTAACATCATTTTACGTTGTTTGATAAGGCTCAAAATGTTTATTATTCTTACCCTCATTGTTATCTTACCTATCACTCCTATGTTGGTAAGATCAGGGAAGACCTGAAGCATGCGTAAATACGCAAAAGGGCTTACAAAGAAAATCAGACAGTACTTACGCATCTCTCTTCTCTTTCAAAACGCCTCGTTTTGCTTGTGAGAAGTTTACGATCGTTCTGAGATACGTTAGCCGTAAAAAAAAAAAAAAAAAAAAAAAAAAAAAAAAAAAAAAAAAAAAAAAAACACGCTCTATATTCATTCCACTTATATCAAATCGCGTTATAGTACAAACCGACTGAATATATTTTCACACACGCTTGCCAAAGACCCGTTTATAGGGTCTGTGTGGCGGACATTCACAACAGTCATACACATAGAGGAAGGACAAGGGCAGAAGTACATCC
>JAXGGA010006762.1:0-67473 GCA_038373865.1 Uloborus plumipes | reverse complement strand
TTTTTCCCTTTTAAATTTATTTTTTATGATAAAAATATGGGTAAACATATAAACTTAAGATAACAAATAATACGTGTAACGTAAATCATTGTAGTGTAATAAACACATTTAAAAAACAAACGAAATTGAAAGGTTTTTAAGCTATTAATTTTTCGTTGTTAAAAAAGTGTTTTTAAAGTGAAACTTAGTTTTTTATACCAATCACGAGAGGCCATATTTGGTAATAAATCGGTTTATTAAAAATAAAACCAATTTGCTATTTTATATAAATAAAATTTAAAGCTCTGGCGTATATCCCCAATCTTCCGTATTGTTAGTATTTACATCTATATTTGCCGAGAAATGTTTTTTAAAACTAGTTAAAGAATTTTACTACGGAATAATTTGAACATTTTACTAATATAGTGGTATTTATGCGAAACATTGAACGTTTCCAACATTGTAGAACATGTGAGTAAGACATTGATGTGCACAGCATCCTATTATTTCTAAAAAAAGAAAGAAAGAAAGAGAATATTTTTAGGATAATTCATCACTCAGTAAAAGTAAAAATAAATTATGCACTCTAATTAGATAATTAAGACTTAAGTTTTTTAAACTAAATGTCCCAGAAATAACTGCATGTTTTATTACAGTAGCAAATTATTCAATGGATGCCACCCCGCCAGAAAAAAAAAAAAACAACAAAACAACAAAAACTCAATAATTTTTAACATTTGACCAACATAGTAGTAATGGGGTCAAAACATTGAATATGTTTAGCGATGTAAAATATTTGAGTAATACGCAGATGTTTACCAGATTTCATAATAGGGTTGTTGCCTCCAACAAAAACTGACTACTCTAATGGTTGAAACACAAAGCAAATACTCAAAAAAAAAAAAAAAACCGTGCACACAAAAAAAAATCCTTGCGTAATTAATTCGAAGTAACTATTTAAAAATGCAGCTTCGCGAAAAAGGGGTAGAGCTTCCTGTGACGTCAAAAAGCAGAAATATGCGGCAAGCCACTAGCAACACCTTTATTCAGCTGGTCACATAAGTCCATTATGTCATTAGATCTTGGAGCAGCTGCGACAAAATCGCTATCTGGATCATCACTTTCTTCTGCTAAAAAATCGGGATCTGAAATATTAGCTTCCTCGTCAGGGAAAAAATTTGAATTTTCTTCTGTTTGTTCATCCTCTGGTACACAATCTTCATCTACGATTTTACGTTCTTTTTTCAACAAAGCTTTAATGGGTGAGCATGTCTTAGAAGGAAAACTACTTGTTGTTTGTGTTGAAGCATTTTTGTATTTTATGTGAGCTTGTATACATTTGTCACTTGTATTAGTGATGGGTAAAGAGGTCTGATCATCTGACGCTTCCTGTAAAATAAAAATAATATTTCAATGAAAAACTATCAGGGTTGGGTTTTTTACGTCAAAGACCAGTTTTTGACGTATTGAAAAGTCAAAAACCGGCATTATTGTCAAATACAGTGATTTTACTATACAGTTAATCGAATGTGTTAAGAACATATTTTATTTTCTGATGCTGAAAAATTGTTGAGTTATAATTTTATATCATATCAATCTCATGTTAAGTAAAAAGTAAATTAATTGAATTTATAAATTTTCCTTCAAATAATTTGTTATGTTGTAAGAAAAATTACCGAAATGAAAACTTGAGCTCAGTTCAAAGCAGCTCTTAAATTTTTCAATAATTAAAAGAGTTAGCAGAAGTTGCAAGTAATTTAATCAGGGCTGGCAAGGTTTTGAACACTGGGGTTTTCAGCATCCTACCTAAAACCCTTGTGTCCAAAAGTGTTTGAAACTGGTCAGAACAGTATCTTGTAAAATTATTTTGGAAAATTTAATCTAAATAGTTTTGATTACCTCCAAGTCTTCGAATGTCGATTTTGCAGAATTATCTAAGCAATCATTTACTATCTCTTTTCTTTGCTTTTTTGTCAGATAAGAACGTTCTTTATGTGAATGCGTCTGCTTTTTGTCTGGCTGACAGTCGAAGATGTGAGGAAGTATGTTCTCTTTCACTTTCAATCGGTAACCAGTGAGACTATGTTGTATCACGTTGGAACAATCATTTTCAACCTGCAATCAAAGGAATTTGGGCTGTAGATACCTATTGTTAAGCATTTGAATTGACTACTGCAGTGTTTTCCAACCTCTGCTATGCACACCATAGGCGGTACGAGACTTGTAAGTTGATGGTGCAGGAATCCATATTAGTGGATTAAATATATAAATCAAAAAATATAACAGAAAGTTTTTTTACAAAAATTCATACATTACTTTAATAAAATTATGCAATTAAAGTCAATATGTACAGTCGATAATCAAAAACTCTGCAATCAATATTATTCAATTCTTTAATAGCCATCAGTTAAGTTCAAATGATTCTGTACTTTGAAACAAGCACAAGGACTGCATTGGACATATTTAAAAACCATAAGAGATTTTTAAGAACTTTATGCTTTTATTACAACCAATTATTAGTGATGAAATAATGATTAAAAGTTAGATAAATATGAAACTTTGAACAAATACAGGAAAATATATATTTGTAACAGCGAGTTTATAATCTATCTTAATGTTATAGGAGAGTGTCAATGAAATTTCTCTTATATGACAAGCATACATGGTACATAAAATGTATCGTACAAATAAATAAACACTTGGAGTGCAAACATTTCCTGAAATATAATTATATCATCTATATTCTATAGAGAAGTTATGAAATGATGGGACCTAATGTTTTAGATTTCAATAAGAACTATTAATTCAGTAGGACATACATAACACTTTATCTGTTAATCCCTTCCACCTTTTTTTTTCTTTCTACAAAATATAAAATTATTTTTTCCCATCTGAGTGTAGAAGTACCAAGATGAAAACTGATTTTTTATCCCTGTAAAGCTTTCTTTTTCTAACTTTTTTGTCAATATTCTAAGAGTTTATGAAACCATTAAAATATATGATAGGACAAACATTCAATATTTTACAAATCAATATGTTTCTGAAAAAAGAAAAAGAAAAGTGACATTTGTTTTCAGGTAATTCATTTTTACTCATATTCTTATTACTTTTATTTACTTTTTTTAAAATACATATACCATGAAAATATTTTTTCTTTTTTCCTCTCAATTTGGGTATCAATTGAATCAAAATTAAATATTTTGTATACTTTCTATTCTATAAATGGTTGGAACACAAAGTGATTTCAACAGCAGAGTTTAATCCATTTAAAACGTTTCTAAAATAATAATCGTGATATCATTCCCCCACCCTCCTCCCCACTGGAATCAAGACTGTTAATTGTTTAGTTTATATAAAAGAAAACATTATCAAGAGGAAATTTGATAATGTTATTTAAGAAATGTTAATTTCAACATCATTGACAAGTCGCGAACTTTTCTGCTTTAAATTATCGTGCGTATTAATTTTTGGATATTTTTTAAAGTGCTTTGGGAAAGGGGGAGTGGGGATTTTTTTTTTCGATTTGATAATCTGAGATAAAATGCAAAAAACAAATGAAAAACGAAAGAAAAGATTACTTACGTCAAAGTGGTCCTCGCAGCAAAACTGATGACTTGTAACCGAGTCCATTTTCTTGCGACAAGCTTGAAACCATATCTTTCTAATTTGTTTTTTCTTTGACACAATCAGGAATCTTTTGTTTGGTGTCCGAATTGAAGTAGAACGACATAGCGGCACGTTGCAATACTCATAAGCTCTTTTCTTCTGGTTACTAGTCATTTTAAAACACATTAGCATCTAACACTAACGGAAAGAGCGATTTGTGCCGCAGCGCTGTCGGATTCCTGCTTCTTGACGTAGATGCGCAGTGCCGCGATTTTAAGCACCCGGTTTGCGCATCGACTTTAAAAATTAATTAAAAATTAAATTGAAGTCGTAGCACTTTCGGGTTTTTTGCAAACGACTTTTGAAGCTCTCTTTAATTGGAGTAAAAAAACAAAACAAAAAACAAAAAAAAAAGGCAACAACCCTATTTCTAAAGAAAGAAAAAATGACATCACTGAGTAAATGTTTAAGTAAATTGTGCACTCTAATTAGCTGACTAAAGTTTTTGAAACTGAATATCCCAGCAATATATGCATGTTTTAATTCGGTAACAAATGATTAAATGTATCCTAACCAGCCCCCCCCCCCAAAAAAAAGCTGTTACCCCCCCTCCCCCGAAAATAAAAAATACTAAGTAGATAAAATGCAGAACGAAAAGGAATCCTTGCAATCAAATGAAAATCCGCCTTAATGAACGCCATTATAAATTTATGTCCAATTCGTAATTTAATCAGAAATCATAAAAAATAAAATTCGAAGTATGTTTTGATCTTTCATTTTTCATATTAACCATTTAGCACCCAATTAAACAACGGAACATGTTTAGTTATCGTCTTATTAAAATTTTAGCAAAAACATTTACCATAATAAACCTTGGACTTAAAAAAAATCATCAATAAAATGTTTTAATTCTTTCCACAAAAAGAAAAAAATCCTCATTAGTGTAAAATTATAAAACATCTGTTTAATGTAAATAAAACGAAAGTATGCTCTTAAAATGAAATAAATGTTGTCACTAGACATTTATCGATACTGTTTGTTTAACAATTACGGCTAGTTCTTACTTGCAACAGGCAGAAGCTAATTTGTCTTACTTTTTTTGCTTCCAAATTGTGTATTTTTCCTTCTTAAAATCATTACGATAAATGGAACATTCTTAACCTCATTTGGGTCCTTGATGAATTAATGTTTACTGCTGATTAGAACTTAATTCACAATAACAATATTAAAAATTTTTGTTCGTGAGAAGAGAACTTGTACTGGGTCGTAGTTACGCTCTTGTTGAAATATTTGACTCTAAATATTTTACAGATAATGACCAATCACGTAAAACAAATTAGTTTCTATTTATAGGATGAATTGCAAATTAAAAAAAATGGGTAAAACTTTCACTTATTTGAAGAAGTAATGGAAATACATACCGTAATGATTATTTAATATTTTGTAAGATTTATTAAACAGGATTATCCGATATGGTTATAGACTACATTTTTTTATTATAACAAGTCTACATAACACAAGATATGTACATGGATCAGTGAAGAAGCCAAAACACTATTTCATTAAAAACGCAAAGAAATCTAAAATACAAATGCTACAAGTATACATAGAAAAAAATCTAAAATTCCGAAAATTAAATATTATTAAAAACATTTAAAAAGTCTAAGATCATTAAGAAATTTGATGAGAAAAGTTTACCCTTTGTCAATCCTATACAACTTATGCGCGTTGCTGAATGTAAATTACATGATGTACAGGCAGGAAAATTTTCTATCCTGCTTCAAACATTATTTTATGGTGTGTCCAGCACGCAATCTTGCTAGACATGAAGAACTGCGCCGACTAAGACCGGAATCGATTAAGATTCCAATCTTTTCGGCCATGTACCAATGATGGGCAGAGGGGGGCAAAGTCCGACTGCCACCTCCACGAAAGCTTTTGCCGAGTACCTCCTGGATCCCAACAAATGGCTTAAGCAACGATGGACTCCAATATTAAGAGCAGTAACTTAATAATTACTATTCAATAATTGTGCTTTGGAAAATGTTAAAAAATGCCTACAATTTCCTACCAACTCAGTTATTTTATTCAGAGACTGCAGTTTTGTCCTTATTTGGCTTCATCACTCTGAAACAGAAAGAAACTGACTTTTCCTACTCGGTTACTTCCTATTCCATTTGATGAGTTCACAGTAGGGTCGAAACTGCTTTCTGGATGGAATAACCGAGTTGTCGATATATTGCATGTATTCCTGCCTTAGGCTTGGTTTAGGGGCTGTGACTTAATCCGTAATAACGTCTGCTTGGTCAGTTTATATTTACATATACTTTATTTGTGCTTAACGTTTTGCAAACATGTTGAAGCGGGTTGACTGGAATGTTTGTCAAATACACCCAGTAACGCAGCGCTAACACAGGATTTGTAATAAAACTGTTTTCACCCTCAAGTCGATGCTGAGGCAGAACTACATGCATATACTGACAGCCCAGTCACGACATCCAGAGACTACTTTGTTTCTTGTTTTGCATTCAACAGTCTTAAACAGATACAACCTAGATGAAGTCGAAGTCGTCTTATGGAAGCTTATATGATAACTGATAGTGGCTGGTAAAAAACGTAAATACAGTTTCTGGATGTAGTAACTGATATGTCAATAGGCTTGTAGCTTTGTCTTTAGACCTGGCTTGCGGATAGTAACTTACAGTTGATTAACTAAAGTTTTCTCCTTTAATTTAAGAGCAGAGCTGCACAATTGCTTATGGTCTGTTTCAGATGAACTTAAATAATTTTAGCAGCCAGATTAAAAGTAATACATGTTTCAATGAACGGTCATCAGCCTCCAGCTTGGTTATGACTGTTCCAGACTGTTGAATGCAAACCGCAGTTTCGGAATGTAGTGGTTGGAAACCGGTATATGCTTAGAATACACTGGTGTGCAAAACTTAGGCAAACATTCCAATTTTAAGCAGATGGCCATGGAAGTGCAGAAAATGGGTTCTTGCGATCAGTACGATTAATTCATAGTTGATAATTATATTACAAAACTTTTCGAGGTAATATACAACCCAAGTAGCACACTTCGTTTTTTAAAGGTTGTAAAATGGTTATTAACGTTGTAACAACCGCTTAAAAACGTTTATAAAACGTTTAAAGGTTATTTGTGCTACCTGGGAAGCTTCTAGTATAATTTAGATCAGAAATAGGGTAATGTAGATCCAAGTTTATAATCACCAATAAGAAAATACATAAAAACTGCTATTCTATTTCAAAGAATTCAACAAAGTGCAAGTGTGGTTATGAAAATAAACAACTGTTTCATCATATTCATATCTTTTAAAAGTAAAGTTTGAATTGCAAAGCCAAATAAGAAAATTCATACCTAAAAGACAAAATTTTCAAAAACACGTTTTTGATAATAAGATATCAACGTTTGCGAAGAAAAAACAATATAAATCGAAAATATGATATTGTGATTTAAAATGTAAGGAAATATTAAGCAATGAAACTTTTTTCTTTTTTTGAAGTGAAAACGCTGTTGAAACTTGTCGTAAAAGTGTCAAATATTTTGACACTGAGCCGCAGTTAAAGTGATATAAAATAGAGAACCTGAAATGTGATAGAATAAATAAATGTTTAGATAAGCAGGTAGAGAAAATATATTGTTGTTCGTTTTGAGCTAAGGAAAGGAGTAAAATTAGCTTCATTTAAAGTAAAAGAGTTTTGAATTATATTTTAGTTGCTTTGTATATATATATTATCTCCAAGTTCTTTTTTTATATATATATATTGTAAAAATAAATTAAACTTAGGCCATTAAAAAATAATGAAAAGATATACAATATTTCATAGATATACATTTTTACTCATTCGACTTTGTAAGCTATTAAATTCCTCGGTTTTTGATGTTATTATAAAAGCAATTTCATTTAAATTAAAAAAAAAACTTTATGTAAGGTTAACATTTTGAATCATAGACTATTTTTAAAGCGTTTTATTATAAAAGAAAATTTATGATAAAACAAGTATTTACAAAATTTATAACTTTTGGGACATTCAGTGCACTTTTTTTATGCAATTAAAATTTTTCCTACCACAGTTCTTCTTAACATATTCTAAAAAGAGATCACACATTTTTCTTATAAAATGCACCCTTTCCGTATAAGGTACAATAATCAGATTAATTGCGGTGTTTTTTCAATGTGAAGTGCCCTTCCAAAACACATTTATTTGAGTCACAGGAGAGTCTTCAAGAAATAGTTGTAAAGAATGTTTTCAAAGAAAACGAAGCTCGAACTTTTCTTGAGAACTCAACCCTAAAAAGAAAAGATGAGAGGAAATTTTCAGCTGTAAATTTAATCATTAATCTAGGGCACTTGAAGAATTTTTGTAATAGGTACTTTTCAGGCTGTCGTCCCTCAATAAATGTCTTCTTTTTTTGTAGGTAAAATAATGTTCTACTTTTAAAATATATTTTTTATCAAAGTAACGAACATAATAGAAATAATTAAAGAAAAATAAGGAAAAGAAAGAAGAGAAAAGAAAAGAAAATGCACATACAGGGAAAATAATATTTTGTTAATTGATTGGTAAGAAACGCAATGAAAATCAATAATTGCTTTAAAAAAATTAAATGAATTTATACTTTCAGGGCACAATAATCGCAATTTATTTATTCAATTTACAGTAGAGTTAAAAGCAATTATGTTCTACAAACGTTTAAAACATAATTAATGATAGCAGATCTTTGAAGAAAATTACTCACTACATATAAGAATGTACATGTTCTGTTACCGGCACTGTAAAGGATTTCATACAGTCTGCTAGGAGCTTGTTCAATAGCTAGACAATATACTTTCAGGCTTAGCTTAAAAAAGAAGAAACAAAAAGAGAAGAAAGAAAAGTATTAAGTATTTTTTTCTAAATCGTGTCGTTGTAAAATCTTCACCAGATTGACTTTTCATCTAAACATACTAAAATACAACAATAAAATAACCTCTGTAAACACCAGACGAATACAATAGTATACTCTAAGTCAGCGTTTTACAACCACTGGTTTTTGGACCGGCATCAATCTGCAGCAAAATTGACCGGTCCTCAAAGATTTTTGATCGTCCAAGTTAAAAAAAATGTTCTTACTCAACGAGAGGGAGAGAGAGAGAAAGAGAGATAGAGACGGAGATAAAGAAAGAATTAAAATAATTAAAAACAAATTTATAAATAATAATCACACACAGTCCAGTCACATTAATGTGACCAAATGTCAAAAGTCAGAAAAACCACCTTTCACAGAGTGGAGTGCTGCGAGGCGTGCAGGAAGAGACTCGTCAGGGCCCTGAAGGTGTTTACTGGTAGGTTGAGCCATACCGACTCCAATGCTGTGGCCAATTGCGCTAGATTGATTACACAGGTGAGGATTCATAGCGCGAATAACCCGATCGAGATATTGCCACATATTCTCGAATGGGTCTGAGTCAGGAGAGTTTGCTGGGTAGGAGAAAAGGGAAAACTCATCCTGATGCTCTTCGAGACACGCGCGTACACTGGCAGTTGCATGGCAGTTGGCATTGTCCTGCTGGTAGATGCCATCATCTTGAGAAAAATCAATGAGCATATTTGGGTAGACATGGTCCGCAAAGAGCAGTGGTTGGAAAAACTACATATTCTTTGTAGCGAACTACAACTACAACTACTTTCTTATAAATGTAGTTAACTACAGCTACAACTACTTTTTTTTAATATAGCGAGCTACACTACTTTTGAAATGTAGTTGCTACTTCGCTACTTTTTAAAAATTAAATAAATAAAAAGAATACACCGTTTGAGGATTGACCGAAAAAATTCGAAAAGTGGTTTAGATTAAAAAATTACCTCATTCGAATATGGAATAGAAATAGGAATTGTCTTTGAATTTATTTGTTACTTTTCCTTTTTGTTCCTTTTTTTTGCTAAAATTTGTCCTTTTTAGATATTTTTTACAGTTTTTACGAATATTCGCCACAAGAACCACCTTGTTTTTTTCCTTCGTTCTCTTTTTTTTTTCATTTATTTATTTAATTTAAAGTAGTTTCTAGAAATCGCTACAAACTACTACTTTTTTGTATCGCGCTACTCGCTACTCTACTTTTTTTTTTAAAGTAGTGCGCTACACTACAAACTACTAAAAAATGTAGCTACTACAGTAGTTTCGCTACTTGTAGCGCGCTACTTCCGACCACTGACCCAGAGAATGCTAGGAAAACATTCCCCAGACCATAATGCTCCCCCTGTAGTTTGGGTAGTTCCGGCAATGGTTGCAGAGTGTTTGGTTTCAGAGGTTTTGAGTATTATACGCCAACGTCTATCAGTCTGATGGAGTATTAGACGTGGTTTAACAGAAAATACTACCTGTCGCCACTCAATGGACGTCCAGCTGCAGTATGGGCGTGCAAAATCCAGCCGCCGTCCTCGACGGATGGGGGTCAGTTGCCCAATGGTAGCCCGTCTATTAACCCTAAAGCATGTGCGCTACCGTCGTTCACCTCTGTCATCTACGGTTCGTGGTGCACCACATTTGTCACGTCGCTGATTTTGGATATTCCCATTTTGCTATGCACGGTACACTTTTACCAGGACGTCAAGCGAACAGCTCAGACACTCAGCCATTTCGGAAATGCTTCCACCCTTGGCCTGAAAGGTAATGATTATGCCCTTTTAGACGTCGAATAAATCGCTTCGTTTTTGCATTACGCCACGAATAGAAATGTTTTCCGAAGCCCTCACACACCTTTTATATACCCTCAATTGCACTGTGCCAGCAAGTAACTTTTGTGGTTGGTTATTTAACGTCGACGTTGAGAGAACTTGGTGGTCACATTAATGTGACTGGACCGTGTAATAATATCCTATACCGTAAAATGGGGTGTATAGGAACAGCGGGGTCAATCGGAACAAAACTTCCAGACCGTACAAAGAAATTCTTCATAAATATACTATTGGGTATTTTTCGCCATTAATTTTATTTTTAGAAAGGTAAGATCATAGGAAGTAGGAAAAAATTAATTTAGTCAATCTGGCAACGCTACTGGCTTCTAAGGAGGGCTGTACGTGGAATGCTAGAAAACATCACATTTTCATAGACTGCAAAACTTCATATGCAAGAACAAACCTTCTTATATTTTAAACCTAAGAGTGGTATGTTTCAATTATACATGTATCTGAACAACAGAATACCACATTAGAATTTACATTTTTTATAAATTGTGTCATAAAAATGAAGAATTCTGAAAAATGCCATTGGAAAAAAAATTGCGGGGTGAATCGGAACACTTTGTTCTGTTGTTCCAATTCAAACTTATTTGAAGGAAACTGTTTGAAAAATCAAGATTCTAACCCCAATTCCTCTAATCAAGACAAGGACAAGGATTTATTACTGTTTATCCCTTCTCGTGAGCAACTAGATCTTAGAATGACAGAAAGTTGCAGATTTCATAAGATTTTTTTCTCCAAGAGACTTCTTTTTATTTAAAATACGAGGAGGAAAGTCATATATACTTTAGATAGCAAAAGGCAAGCACACAGACAGTGATGAATAAGCGAAAAAATCTTTCAGGACAATCTCCGAAACCCAGAGATTTTAAGAAACTAAAGAAAAGGAAGAGATCATCCCAGAAGATGCTATGAAAAAAAATAAGCCAAGTCACAATTGCTAGTTTTAAGGACAGGTACATATTTGTGGACGACATGACTGACTTAAATTCGTGTTAAATTTTTGTATTTCAATTCAAAAGCATTTCTTAAAATTACTTTTCATTTTTCATAAGTTCAAAATTATTTTGAATTTTGACAAATTATGAACGTTTACTGGTATTGAAATTATACTTTTATTTAATAGTTGTGGTGGATACATAACGTAATGAAACTTCAATGAACACTCTACGAAAAATCGCTAAGTCCAGCGCCTCCCTCTCCCCAATTTTACGAAGAAAACTATAAATGGAATGTCCCAATCGCCCGGCCGCGCAAAGAGAAGCAGCAGTTTTTTGGCACAGGAGAGAGAACACAGGAAGTCGTTGATACACCCGCAATTTATGACGGAAGAGGAATGCAGACTCCTCCCACGCGGGAAACATCGGGGAAGAAAAAGAGTCACGGTTGCAACGAAAAGCTGCTATGATCCAAGATGGAATCAATTAAGGAGGTAAAAAGTAGCTAAAAAGAGGGAAATCGGGCATCTGGCAATGGGAATGAGGGAGAGAAGTAAAGTGAAGAAGAAAACACACACAAGAGGATATAAGCATCAGCACCACAGATTGCAGAGAGATTTTAGAGATTTTTTTTTTTTTTGGGGGGGGGGTTATTTACTTGGTAGAAAGTGTACCAGTTAGAAAACCGGTTCAATGGAACCATATACATTTGTATGATGGACAATTATGTTGAAGCTGTGTGCATAATGGTTTACTGCTAAACAAAAATGAAAATGAAATGTCATATTTAACCTAAAAACTAACTCTACTATGGCAATATTCAGCTATACATTAAAAACATGTAATCAAAACTTAAACATGACATTTCATTTTCATTTTTGTTTAGCAGTAAACCATTATGCACACAGCTTCAACATAATTGTCCATCATACAAATGTATATGGTTCCATTGAACCGGTTTTCTAACTGGTACACTTTCTACCAAGTGAAAAATTTACAAAAAAAGGAAAAAATAAAAATAAAAATAAAAAAAACTACCGTAAAATGGGGTGTATAGGAACAGCGGGGTCAATCGGAACAAAACTTCCCAACCATACAAAGAAATTCTTCATAAATATACTATTGGGTATTTTTCGCCATGAGTTTTTTTTTTAGAAAGGTTAGATTTGAGGAAGTAGGAAAAAAATACTTTTTTCAATCTGGCAACGCTACTGGCTTCTAAAGAGGGCTGCACGTTGAATGCTAGAAAACATCACATTTTCATAGACTGCAAAACTTCATATGCAAGAACAAACCTTCTTATATTTAAAAACTATGAGTGGTATGTTTCAATTATACATGTATCTGAACAACAGAATACCACATTAGAATTTACATTTTTTATAAATTGTGTCATAAAAGTGAAGAATTCTGAAAAATGCCATGGGAAAAAAATTTGCGGGGTGAATCGGAACACTTAGTTCTGTTGTTCCAATTCAAACTTATTTGAAGGAACTTGTTTGAAAAATCAAGATTCTAACCCCAATTCTTCTAATCAAGACAGGGACAAGGATTTATTACTGTTTATCCCTTCTCGTGAGCAACTAGATCTTAGAATGACAAAAGTTACAGATTTCAAAAGATTTTTTCTCCAGGAGACTTTTTTTTACTTAAAATAAAAGGGAGAAAGTCACATAGACTTTATGTAGTAAACGTCCAGCACACAGACAGTGATGAATAAGTGAAAAAATCTTTCAGGACAATCCCCGAAACCTAGAAATTTCAAAAAACTAAAGAAAAGGCAGAGTTCATCCCAGGAGATGTTATGAAAAAACTTAAGCCAAGTCACAATTGCTAGTTTTAAGGACAAGTACATATTTGTGGACGACATGAGTGACTTCCATTCATGTTAAATCTTTGCATTTCAATTCAAAAGCTTTTCTTAAAATTACTTTTCATTTTTCAAGAGTTCAAAATTATTTTGAATTTTCACAAATTATAAACGTTTACTGGTACTGAAATTATACATTTATTTGACAGTAATTATCTGTTCTTATTCTCCCCCATCAATATTACTCATGTTTGTGAGACCTATTACAGATTAAATTGAAAAAAATAAAAATTTTAACAAGTGTTCCGATTGACCCCTATCAGCGGGGTGATTCGGAACACCCATAATTTGCTATATATTTTAATAATAATTGCTCAAAATCTTTTGTCTTTGCTTGGAATATCAAAAGTAAAGCAAGACCGAAGTTTTTACCCAAAAAATCAAATTAAAAAAAAATCTTTTAACTGCTTTTTTTACAATCAAAGCTGAAAAGTGTTCCGATTAACCCCATTTTACGGTACTTATTAACTTAGAGATTTCTACTCTTTTTTTTTTTGAATTTGAGGAAATAAGTGGTAACCACCCCAAATACGTCATGCCAAGTGTATAAACAACAAAGTACTTCCGCCTACCTTAAGCATACCCAAATCTTTTACCGCCCATCTACACCTAATTATAAAACTGAACAAAAACTAATTCGATACAACAACACCCTTGGAGTAATTATATTGAAAACAAATGTACAATGACACATTGACATACCAACCCAATTGTCAAATTATTGATCCCCAAAGAAAATCAACCATGGATAATGTTTACGCCAGCATAAACACAGAGTTTCCAAGTGGATGAACAATAAAACAAAGTATACAGTACACCAATCAAAAATCAACAGATATGCCTTAAATTAAATCAATGGCCACACAATAACCTCCGCTGAATACTAATCCTGATGAACAGAAATTACCCCAAAAATGCAGTAAACACCCATTCTTTCATACAACTAATGACTAAAATCAAATCACCATGATCAATTCACAAGCAAAGATTTGATTCTGTAATATGAATAACTCTACCCCGAGCATTGTATATAAAAAATAGAACATAGCAGAATTAATTAAAACACAAATAAACCACCACCATGTTTGTAAACATTATCAACATAGAGGGAAAAAAAAACTACCACAATTGCCCAGGACGCAATTGTAAACAAGCCCCTTTCTTATATCAGAGAGAAAGAGCAGTATACATACTGCATATTACGACTAAACATACCACAATACAACACAATACTAAAAAAATCACTGGCACAGATATGTCCTCAAGAACAAAAAATTTTCCCGAGGTATCTACACTAGCTTATGAATGGGAACGTAAATAGTATTTAGGTACAGTAGGAGGTTGCACTTCCTGTGGACTAATTAAATTGTGTTTCCTAGGAGGGGCTACCCTTAGCCGGTCAACATGCACAATAAAAGACCTAGCATGTGGATTATCGAGAAGTTGAATCTTGTAGTTTAAATCATTTAATTTTTGAATAACACTATACGGGCCTGTAAATGTTGACTTAAAACCGTACTTTGCTTTCAAGTAAACAATATCTCCTTCCTTAACATTTCTAACACTTGAACGCTGAAACTGTTTGTTGTTTTGTGCAGCTCGCTTGTCTTTAAGGTTACTATAGGCTGTTTCATTAGTTATTTTCAAATCAGTTAACACCTCATTAAGATAATGAGCCTTATCTAATTGTATAGGTTGAATATTTTCATTATACGTATCAAACAACAACGACATATTTCTGCCAAAATGAAGCATGTTGGGTGTGAACCCAGTTGTACTATGAATTGTCCCATTATACATAGACTGATGAATCAGAATAGCCTTGTGAAATGACACACCTTTCTCAGTTAAACTAATAATTGCCGCCTTGGCTGCTGAGTTTATACGTTCACTTTGCCCATTACATTTTGGGTTGAATGGAGATGTGTGAGAGGGTACTATACCTAGCGCTTTGTTTACCTTGTCAAAAACCTCAGAGATAAATTGTTTACCCCTGTCTGTGAGCACTAGGGTCATCCTACCAAATGTAGCTATATAATTAATAAAGTGTTTGGCCACCGTTTCTGCCGTAATATTGGTCAACGGATAGAACATAGCATGTTTAGAATAATGATCTAAAATTGTCAAAACATTTCCATAGTGCTTTATAAGGCCCAGAATATCTAAACTTACAATATCATTAACTTTGTGAAGTTTATTCCAACGTTAGAGATGCACAAATATGCAGGTATACCGCAGACACGTGTTTCGAGGCTACAAGGAGCCTCTTTTTCAATGCAAGAGGTGTGAGCTTTAGGATGAAGAGTCATCCGATAAAAGCAACACTTTCCGACAAAAGACAGTATAAATAGCAAGAACTGGATATTAACAAAACAAACAAGACAATGCTTAGAGCCGAAATTTATTACATGAAACCATCAAGAAAAAACCGTTAAGAAATAAATTTCCAAAAGATCCCATAGATCATAAACATTGTCAAAAAATGAAACCACTTATGAATAAATTAGCAATAAATTTGCAAATAGGGAAAAAATATATACCGAAAAACAGCAGAAAGAAAACAGAATGAAATAAAATGAAATAAAATTTTAAATTAATCAAAAAATATGAGCAAAAAATTGAAATGTAAAGATTAGCAACACGAAAAGCAAAAAGGCTAACAATTATAATTTATACAAATGGACGCCAAACTGCAGAAAAATAAGGAATAGCATTTATATCGTTAACTAAGTCAGAACTGTTTTTCAAAATGTGGAAGGATTCCCAAAAATCAAGATCTGATGGGTTGGGGCATTTTTGGACAATTTGAAAGGAATTAAAATCGAAAGAATGATTCTTGTCCCAACAATGTTGCGCAATACTAGACTTATTTAATTGCTGCTTTTTCACATAATTCTGATGTTCTTTTGTCCGGAATAGGAACATCCCCACATCCGTTCAAAAAAGACTGGTTCTCAAAAAAAATCTTTAAAATCTCTCTGCAATCTGTGGTGCTGATGCTTATATCCTCTTGTGTGTGTTTTCTTCTTCACTTTACTTCTCTCCCTCACTCCCATTGTCAGATGCCCGATTTCCCTCTTTTTAGCTACTTTTTACCTCCTTAATTGATTCCATCTTGGATCATAGCAGCTTTTCGTTGCAACTGTGACTCTTTTTCTTCCCCGATGTTTCCCGCGTGGGAGGAGTCTGCATTCCTCTTCCGTCATAAATTGGGGGTGTGTCAACGACTTCCTGTGTTCTCTCTCCTGTGCCAAAAAACTGCTGCTTCTCTTTGCGCGGCCGGGCGATTGGGATATTCCATTTATAGTTTTCTTCGTAAAATTGGGGAGAGGGAGGCGCTGGACTTAGCGATTTTTCGTAGAGTGTTCATTGAAGTTTCATTACGTTATGTATCCACCACATTATAGTTGAGTTAGTTTTTAGGTTAAATATGACACCACATTTTAAATCATGTATGTTAACTATGCTGTCACTGCTGGTGTGTTTACCAATATGTTTGAAGTGTTTTGTAACACTTCAGGTCTTAATAAGAGCGGATGAAGTATCTCTTACATGTTATAGAGAAATTTTTTCCCGTCCCATTTTGTACAGGTTGTTGGTGAGATTTTACTAACTTGCAGTTGAACATTTGTGGGAATGGGGGGGATACTCACCTTGTGGCGGTTTCAATTTTTGGTTTGATGTTTAATGTCTGTGTTGTTGATGTTGTGTTTTGAAAAAAAAAATGGGGGGGGGGGTCACATATAAAAAAAAGAAAGGAATTTTTGTTTGTCACATGTTAAGAGAGAAAATTTTGTTTGTCATATGTACAAAGAATTTTGTTGGTCAAATATTCAAAGAAATTTTGTTTTTCACATGTACAAAGAAAATTAATTTTGTTTTTCACTATATATTTATTCATTGAAATTTAAAAGTTTACTATGTTGCAGAATTGGTTCTAATGATAGTAGTGTGCTAGTCTCAACACCGCATGGACTGGTTAGTTTTCTTTTTTTTTTCCTTTTTTTTTTCTTCTCGTACCACTGGAAGAATGTGGTGGATACATAACGTAATGAAACTTCAATGAACACTCTACGAAAAATCGCTAAGTCCAGCGCCTCCCTCTCCCCAATTTTACGAAGAAAACTATAAATGGAATCTCCCAATTGCCCGGCCGCGCAAAGAGAAGCAGCAGTTTTTTGGCACAGGAGAGAGAACACAGGAAGTCGTTGACACACCCCCAATTTATGACGGAAGAGGAATGCAGACTCCTCCCACGCGGGAAACATCGGGGAAGAAAAAGAGTCACGGTTGCAACGAAAAGCTGCTATGATCCAAGATGGAATCAATTAAGGAGGTAAAAAGTAGCTAAAAAGAGGGAAATCGGGCATCTGGCAATGGGAGTGAGGGAGAGAAGTAAAGTGAAGAAGAAAACACACACAAGAGGATATAAGCATCAGCACCACAGATTGCAGAGAGATTTTAGAGATTTTTTTTGAGAACCAGTCTTTTTTGAACGGATGTGGGGCCGGTTTTGTGCGTCTCTGGATATTAGAATTTTGAGCGCCAATTTCGGTACCCAATAATCCGGTGTGAGGGACAGCATGAACCCCCGAACCCGATAATGTTGACCAGGATGAAGGAGATTAGGCCAAAATGTATAGAATGTAAACCAGACGATGGAATAAACAATGTAAACCCCATGTGGTGAGTTTGTTTTTTTTTATGATGGATTCTTGCATTTTCTGAACGCCGCGCTTTTGGGTATTTCACTCCAATGCAATGTATTTTTTTGTGTCGTGTTTAATTGCGGAATGTTAAGTGAGCAATTTTTACTGTTCGGTAATTTAACTTTATAATTTGTTTTTCATCTAGTCTTATAATAATGTTTTGTAGATTTTTGTTTTAAACACTAACGATCAAGCGGCCTAATGTATTTATTTTCAAAATTTAAGGTTCTTTGCTCACTGCATTTCAGATGAGGTTGTTTCTTTAAGAATTGGAGCAATGCTCGAAGCGAGTTTTTCCTTTTCAGCAGGATATTTATCTTTTTCTTTCAGCAGAAATAATGGGGAATTTCAGCTTTAATTATGTTTTTAATTTATTTTAGGAGGTAAATTATTGAAGGGTATAGAATGATTATTACATTTAATTAACTTTTTAACTTACTACACCACAATAGTAATTATCTGTTCTTGTTCTCCCTCATCAATATTACTCTTGTTTGTGAGACCTATTACAGGTTTCATGGAAAAAAATACAAATTTTAACATGTGTTCCGATTGACCCCTATCAGCGGGGTGATTCGGAACACCCATAACTTCCTATATATTTTAATAATAACTGTTCAAAATGTTTGCTTGGAGTATCAAAAGTAAAGCAAGACCGAAGTTTTTACCCAGAAAATCAAATTGAAAAAAAAATCTTTTAACTGCTTTTTTTATAATCAAAGCTGAAAAGTGTTTCGATTCACCCCATTTTACGGTACGACATTAATTTTGATATAGTTACATGTATTTTACGATTTGTTTTCTTACTTTTCTATGATTCTTCATGAACATTTATTGCTTAAGTATAAACATTAAAATTACTTTATCGCATTCTTAACATGTAAAAAATAATAATAATAATCTTCAATAGCACCAAGTTAAGTTAAAAAAAAAAAAATTCTAATTCATTTATTAATATAACTTTTACTTTGGAAAGAGAAAAAAGCCCCCCCCCCCCTTTTTTTTGTAACAGAAAAAATAACAATTTTTCAATGATCCGACAGAAAAATAAACTAATAAAATAAAATGCAATAATCTTAAATAAATAAAAAATTAAAAGAAAAGAAAGAAAAAAAATAAAATAAGAGCATTACAGAACCACGATTTTTTCTCATTAGATCTTGTTTTTTCACGAGTTAAAAAAAAAAAAAAAAATCATAAATGCGGCTGTAATTGGAACCTCAAAGCTCTTTCAGTTCTCTCGACGAGTGCATACTCGGTTGAAGAGTGCATACTCCACTACCAGGCGAAACTGACCAAAGGGCGTGAATTTTTTTTTAATTTCTTTTTTTTATTGGTCACTTTTTTGTAGTTGCGATCGTAACCAGATTGAGAAAGATATTCAATTAGCGAGAACGAGAGAATTAAAGGTCACCAGGAAATCGCCCATGATAGGTCATGTCAGCCTGACCAAAAAATATGAGCCACCCGGACGGAATAGGAGTATCATAAATTTTATAAGTGTTATTGGGGTAGGGGACTAGGTGACGAAGCTAACAAGGGGTCTGCCTTTGATTTCGCGAATCTACACCAGGCTACCGGTCTGTGGTGAAGACCGTTAGGGGAAAAATAAGAATAAAAACAATGTAAAGCAAAAAAAAAAATCGTATTGGTGCCTATAAAAGCTGACGCTACCAAATAAATGCAAACCAACACGCAATATAAAGAGTAACAACAGCAGCACGTAATGGTAATTGAAACTTATATCCACTGACATGTTGTCGATAGTTGAGAAAACCCTCCTAGTCAAACTTTATTACAAGAATTTGGAGAGTGACACTTCGGCATTGCGAGCATATGGCTACATGAAGGGTATGCGAGATAGCAGAGTACAATAGCGTCTTCAGCATTGAACAAAATTATGAAGATACAGGTTCTTTGAACTGCCAGAGTTTTCATTTCAAGTTTTTCAAGGGGGCTGGGGTTAAAGTGTGCAAACACAATGCAATTTCATCGAAAAACAGCAAAAACCAAGCCTATTTATATGAAAATATGTTGATTTCTCAAAGTGAAGAGAGCCCCACTCTTGGCTTTGAGATGGCTTAGCCCCGTGAATGGTTGCCCTCCCCCCCCTAACTGACGGGACTGGAACGAGCCTGCTACGACAGTGGATCAGACGTAACAATCCATGTCGGTGGTTTCTGCGTATGGGAAGTGCAGAGCTTGAGAAGTTTCGAAGCATGCAAGAGTGTCGTATGGAAAGGTCTGGAGAGCACTACAAATAACTCTAAAAAGGTATCTCTACAAGCTGCAACATAGCCAAAAACTCAAACCGCCTGACTTCGACTCTCGCCAAGATTCTTCTAATTTGGTATTGAATAAATGGAACAGCACGACTACCTTCACACTGCTTTGGACATATCACGTGTATTTCACTCTCTGCATCTGTTTACACGCAAAATCGTAGAGTGTGGGCCACAGAAAGTTCACATGCATTTGTTGAGGAACCTTTGTAAACACCTAAAGAGTTTGCGGCTTTACCTGCTGGTTTTAAAATTAGTCTTCTCTTTTTTTTTCAAGGAAGTCACACGTGTCACTTCACTCCTCCAGGGGTCACATAGACGGGTTTCAAAACAGTTTTTGTCACTGCTCACACTAATACAGCACTGTTACAGAACAGCATTATTCCCGAAAGGCATTTTCGACTGGCACTCCAAATAGCCACCTTTATGCAAGATGGAGCACCACTTCATATTGATTCGCCTGTGGAATGCCGGCTACGTTCAACATTTGAGGATAATCGCGTTTTCAGTCGATACTTTAGTCATACGTGGCCTCTAAGATCTCCCGATCTGACACCCTGGGATGTTTAGCTGTGGAGTTTCTTGAAGTCAGAAGTGTACTTGACCAACCAACAGCACTAGCTGCAATAAAAGATGACATGATCCAAATTGTGTGCCATAGCGCAAGAAATGCTACTAAATGATGTTAACGGTGTGGTGGTTGTTATCTGAATGATTCTAAATGACTTCTAAATGATGGACAGCAGATTGAACATTTAACAAATTAACTGAATTTTAAGTTATCAACACTTTTTAATTTCCAAATACTATTCTTTTGGTGAAATAAAAAACTACAGCGACCCATGTTGGTGTCCAACAACTTTTTTATTTTTTCGTTTTATCACAAAACCCGGATCATTTTCTATCCTTCTAATGCAAACCGCACTTTTTTTTAAAAATCCTTATTCATTTTCAAATTTTTCATTTTCGAAGCTCGTTCTGATTTTTAGATCATCCGGTACACAATACTTTCACTTAATTAATTGTAGGCTTGAAACATTAAGGTCATTGTTTTTACATATTTTTTTTCTTTAAAAAATAATAATGCAAAACCAATTAACATTGATTTATTCATCAACGCACATTTACTTATTTGTACTCCTACAATGCATGAAGCAATTATGCTGAGTGGTGTTTCTTTGATAATTATAAAACAATTCTGAGACATATTTGAAAAAAATAAATAAATAAACGCACAAGAACGCAAAAGTGTTATCTGCTTTTATTCTAAAAATTGATTGTTTCAAGAACTTTGATAAAGCAATGCATTTTAATGTTTCAATAGCACTTAGTACTTTAGGGCTCAAAGTTTTTCCTTTAAAAACTAAACTTCATCAAAATTAAATTAAACATTTAGAGCAACAATTCTTATCTGTGGCACAGTAGCGATAAAAATTCGCTTTTTAGAAGTAAATTAAATTTAAAATCTTTATTTTATACTTGAATGCAATCCAAAAAACAAATTGCTTTCTCTTAAATACTGAGGGAGCAAAGTTCTTTTTCTTTAAAATTTAATAACATTTAAACCAAAATTCAAACCCACGGATTTTTGTACACAATTTTATAACTACGCATTCATTTTCAGTGAAACGTAACGGTTGATTAAAATTGTAGAAGAAGCAGAAAATAAGAAATAACTTTCTTCTAGAGAATATAAATTGCACTTAGCTTTCAGGGAATTTTTGAACAAATTCTATGCCTGCAAAGCAATTTAGCTCCCTCAAACACTTTATTTTTATTCTTATTTTCATTCAGTTTTAAACTTTGGAGAAAGAAATTAGTAACTACATTTTATGAGCACATTTTACTGTTGAATTTATCAAAAACACTTTATTTTATATGTGTACTTATTACATTAAATTCAAAGGAAATTTTCTTTTAAGATTTAGATGAGTAGAAAATATTTTAATTTAAAAACTGTGTTTGTTCTAGCAGCTTAATTTTTACAATTCTTCATATTTAAACAAACAGTCATCATTTTTTATTACAAAAATTTGGAGATGTATGGATGTATCCATGCATAACCAGATCATGAACAAGTGCTAAAGGGTAGGTTAACTTATGTTTATTATTACTCTTTCATTCTTAGGTAATTTCTTCAAACTCGTAAAATGTTCACTCGTAAAATGTGCACTAGATATAGTTCATAATGATTTAAGTAATTGTTGAATTATTGAGGGATAAGACAATAATAATTTTTTGACTCCATGCAGTTTTTGTATTTTAGGTTCTGAAGAAATTTTCACATCTAGAGCTTTAAATGAAAATAAAAATAAATAAATAAAACATAAATCTCTGTTGCACTTTTTTAAGTAGTTCTATGTAATGATGTATTATATAGTATGTAGTTCTATGTAATGATGTATAAATATTGTAAGTGTAATATATACCTTTGTTCAAAATCCAGAGATTTAAAGAAACTAAAGAAAAGGCAGCGTTCATACCAGCAAATGTTATGAAAAAAACTTAAGCAAAGCCACAACTGCTCGTTTTAAGAACAAGATCATTTTTGTGGACGACATGAGTGACTTAAATTTATATTAAATATTCGTTTTTCAATTTAAATGCATTTTCTTAATATTAATTTGCATTTTTATTTATGTTTCATAAAGTTGAAAAAAAATCCAATATTGGCAAATCATACGTTTACTGATGTAGAAAATATAC
This sequence comes from Uloborus plumipes, assembly GCA_038373865.1. NCBI lineage: Eukaryota > Metazoa > Arthropoda > Arachnida > Araneae > Uloboridae > Uloborus > Uloborus plumipes. The sequence goes on along the minus strand of JAXGGA010006762.1, from coordinate 44,639 downwards.
CTTTGTTTGACAGTAGCTATCTATTCTTATTCTCCCCCATCAATAGTACTTGTTTTTGTTAGACATATTACAGGTCAAATTGAAAAAAAAAATAACACGTGTTCCGATTGGCCTCTAACAGCAGGATTAATCGTAACATCTCTAAATCATTATAAGTATAAATAAGAACTGTTTCAACATGTTCTGGCTTAGCTTGGAATGTCGAAAGCAAAGCAAGACCGAAGTTTTTATCCAGAAATTGAAATAATCAAAACATTTTAACTACTCTTTTTACGATCAAAGCTGAAAAGTGTACCGATTCACCCAGTTTTACGATAACTTTTTAATGTTATCGAAAAATAAATAAAATGATAAACAAAAAATAAATATACTATGCATTATTCTCACTATCTAAGCAATTGGATAGAGCAATTCCATTTTTTAAGAAAATCATACATTTTTTTAAATGGTTTAATTAAAGAAATAAAAATAAACAAAATGAAATACGCGACTACTTTTATTTATTACGTCTTAGATGATATTAATCAAAGGGGATTCAGTATTTCGTCCTTACTATTCTAACTAAGCTCAATATATATTAAGATAATATAATCATTTATTTCCGCGTGATGAATAATAGTTCTACTGCCAATAAAACCATGAACAAAACTATTCCGGAAGACCAATGTGTAATTCAATAATGAATGATTACTTGCTTAATAGACTCAGAGATGGGGTAAAACATTTGCCTTAAAAAATGCTAAAAGAAATTATTTATTCCTTAGTTCCTGTGAAAGCAATGCTTTTTTTATTGCGATTCTGTAATGGTAGATAAAGCATATGAAAAGGCATAAAATATATCGTGGGGTTACAAGTGAAACACACTAAGTCAAAAAACATGATTTTGAGAAAACGCTGATCAAAAATTTTTTATTTTAACTCTTTGGAATTGACATAATTAAATAAAATTAAATTATAGTAATGGTATTTTTTGGTTATTATGAACCATTCTTGACTCTGACATGCTTATTTTATATTATTATCCCCAGCATGATAATGGTAGGGTATTAATAATTATCATTAATTATACGACTTAGTGTGTTTCACTAGTATAGCATTGCATAATAAAGATATGCCTTAGTGTTTTTCACCAGTAGAAACAGCTTATTTTTGTGTGTAAGATAAACTAAAAATCTGAAAATTAATAATTTTGACTTAGTATGTTTCACTTGTAACCCCACGATATGTTAGATTCTGTAAAAAATGTGTTGAAAAGAGAGTTCGAACACTTAATTAAGTTGAATGAAAAGTATTTGCTAAAGTGCAGACATGTTTAAACTGCCGTATAACATATGTAAAATATGTAATTCTTTTCTTTTAGTGTGTAGTAAATATGTTATTCAAATAACCTCTACCAGGTTTTCATGAATTGTTAACGTCTGGCAATTTTTCCTATTTTAAAATAAAATAGTTTAAATTTAGTTTTTGGCATACAAATAACAAAATGGAAGTAAATAAATGAGCTATTGTTAGAGCTCCAATACAGAAAATACATGTACTCGAAGTGAATCATCTGCAGTGAAATAAAACAATGTATCTGGTCTCAAACTGATAAATATTAACAGTTGTTTAAACAACGAACTTTCAGGTTAAACGCTCTGTAAAATTCGACTTATTGTAAAAAATATATGCAAACGAGTAGTTACTCTAACATGCTCAAATAGAATTAATAATAAATGATAATGTTTAAAGTGACTCTAAAAAAAGTGGTGAAAAAGGACAAATAAAGTTATAACCTCTAAAAATAAAAGTAATTATAAAAATGAATATATTAAAATAAAAGTAAAATTGATATTTCTTTGAGAAAATGAATCAAGTAATCTGAATGAAATCGCTAAAAAATAATAAATAAAATGAAGAAAGAAATATTCTAGCGTGTTAAAGAAAATGCAGTTCTAATTAAGGAATTTTTTAAAGTCATTGAAGTTAATTGCAAGGATTATGCACTGAAAAAAATGCGGTTTGTATTATTGAAAGTTTTATTTTTTCTCTACAGTTGAATTGTCAAAATAATTTCTGCAAAAGTAGTAAAAAGTTTAATTTGGCTTTTGTAGTTGGGATTTTTAGTTATTTAAAAGTTATTTTTTCATTTATTTTATGCATACAACCAGCTATATAAGCAATAATTTTATGATTAAATGTAAACTAGATTTTATCTTTTACTACAAATTATTAGTAAATATGACTAGAAGATTCCTTTAACTAATATTGTAAAATACGCATGCACCTTCACAAAGGCCATGTTATGTGATTTTATTTTTACGTTTTGAGCAGTTACTTTTAAAAACATGTTACTTGTGAGGTAATATTAAATTTTCAAAGTTTTCAAGAAACAACTGTTTAAATTATTGAAATTTAAAACAACACTACTACTGCAGTCTAATTGCATAAGATTTTTATTACATTGACGAAACACAAAGGCAATTTACATCAACTACTACTAACCACAAACAGTTGATTTCGATATTAAATACTGTCCACTGTCCAATATATCCTAAAAACTGACTGAATTGTGAAGGCGCTAGTGTCGCGATGAAGCTACTAAAATTAGCAATGGGCAGAAGTGTTTTGAAGGCGCTCAATGTATTTTTATAAACTGAAAAAAGAAAGAAGCTTTGAATTCTAGCATATTGAATTCAAATTACGTTTTTTGCTATCAAGACCCATCTTCTTGGGTTTCTTGTTTCGACAAATGGCGCCTGCCTCCGGAACTCATTTCCTTTATACCGACTTCACACAATTCTTTTTGGACAAAAATGGCATGGCAATAAACGTCAGTGAGTACTTTCATTATCCTGGGCGGTGGTGTTTAGGGGTGTGCCAGTGTATATCTTTGTGTGTGTGCGCCTGCGTGTATTTCTTTGGGTGTGTGTGTTAAACCCATTAATGCCTAGCGTCCCTTTTTAGGGACGGTTCAAAAAACTGAATTACCCCAAAAATGAACATTTCAACCAAATAATAGTGTTCAATTAGTACCTTGGTATTGTTTCAATTCGTTATTAACAGATTGCAGCACATAATCATTGTAAAGTGTGCTTTGTAGCAGTTTTAATATGATCTTTATTAAAAATTGCGTCGTTCACAATCTCAAGAAAAAGAGTTAAGTTTTCAAAGTTATTCCCAGCTTCCCAGTTTATGTTAATTGCTGATTTTACTTCTTCTTATAAAATGTCTTTTTAATCGTAGGCAGATCTTTTATATCGTAGGCAGAAAAAAAAATATTAAAAAAAAATATGCATCCTCTGGGGTCTATCGTAACTTTTAAGGGACCATTTTTCCTTTCCTTAAAAACAATTATTTTTTACATAATATATTTTTATTATTTCTCCCGTCCATTAAACACTGTAACCAGTATGGATCAATAACCAGTAAAAAGGAACCAGTAAATGTCTTTGAAAAAAAAGTCAGGCATTAATGGGTTAATTATGTTGACTTTGTTTAGTGTGTGTGTGCGGACCATTTCGGTTAATTAAACAGAACAAGAAGTTCTGTCAAGAACTAAACGAGCCTACTTTCCCGTACATCGACATCGGCATTCTAGCATCTGATCATTATTCTCCTGATCATCTGAGACTAAACATTATGTCAAACATACCTTTTTAGCACTTAAAGCTGATTTCTAAAAGCAAAATATACCCCTCTCATCAGATGAAATAGAGACATAAAAAGTAAATAAATGAATAAATGAAGTTTTGTCGCACCTTTTAAAGAATGTAACTGTTACAGTTCTTCCGCAGAAAAATTCCTCAATCGTTTTCAAAAAAAAAAAAAAAAAAAATTAAAAGTACAAAGTACATCAAAACACATTTTATCAAAGAAAGGAAAAAAAACTCGTCCGTCGATAAAATGTCTCGATTTTCACTTTTAAACCGTTGCCAGTTGTTAAATATAAATAAAGAATAAAATGCCCTCGTGAATAAAACACTTTTGTTACAAAAAAATCGTCTGCCAAAAAAAAAAAAAAAATAATAGTAATAAATACAATAACACAAATGAATAAATAAACAAAAAATCGTCTGCACAGTCAGTCATTTTTTTCTGAGCCTGCAGTTCCGCCATGTTTGTGGAGTCGGAGTCGGAATCAGAGTCCTCACAGAAGATTATTCAGAAAAGTACTTTACAAACATTATTTATCAAAACCATTTTTTTTACAAAGTTAGTTTGAAGGAAATCCGACTTTAAGTTCCAGGATCAACATTCAACTTAAATTCCCCGTAGGCGCTAATGTTAAATTTTTTCTGAACGGTTCAATATTGAACGAAAAATGGTTCAAACCAAAAAGCGAAATAAGGGAATGAACCTCTCCGAGATCTTTCAAACAAAAAAAAGTTTATTCCATTCGGATGGTTCACTCAGAAGTTATTAGGTGGGGAAAGGTTGCTTGAACGGTTCAATGTTGAACGAAAAAATGTTCAAATTGAAAATTTAAATACTGTAATGAAGTATCCTTGCTGAGATCCTTCGAACAAAAAAAAAAGTTTATTTAAATCGGACTGTTCACTCAAAAATTATTAGGGGTGACAGCTTGCTTGAGCGGTTCAATGTTGAACGAAAAATTGTTCAATTCGGAAATGTAAATACGGGAATGAAGTATCCTTGATAAGATCTTTCGAACAAAAAAAAGTTTGTTGAAATCGGACTGTTCACTCAAAAGTTAGCATCGCGGGACAGGTTGTTTGAACGGTTCAAAGTTGAACCAAAAATTGTTCAACTCGAAAAATCAAATATGGGAATGAGTTGTAATCGCTGAGATCTATCCAACAAAAAAAAGTTTGTTCAAATCGGAATGTTCATTCAAAAGTTATTAGGGGGGAAAGGTTGCTTGAACGGTTCAATGTTGAACAAAAAATTGTTCAAATCGAAAATGTAGATACAGGAATGAAGTATCCTTGAAAAGATCTTTCGAACAAAAAAAAGTTTGTTCCAATCGGACTGTTCACTCAAAAGTTAGCATCGCGGGACAGGTTGTTTGAACGGCACAAAGTTGAACTAAAAATTGTTCAAATCGAAAAATCAAATATGGGAATGAGCTGTACTCGCCGAGATCTTTCCAACAAAAAAAAGTTTGTCCAAATCGGAATATTCATTCAAAAGTTATTAGGGGGGGACAGACAGACCGACCGACAGACCGACACACAGACCGACACACAAATTCCCCATCTCAATACCCTACTTTCAAATTTTTAATTTTTCGATATTCATTTTACCTTTTTATTTTTTTAACTTGGCGATATTTTTTGGGCTTGGCGATATTTTTTGGTCTTGGCGATATTTTTTGGGCTTGGCGATATTTTTTGGACTTGGCGATATTTTTTGGGCTTGGCGATATTTTTTTAACTTGGCGATATTTTTTGGACTTGGCGATATTTTTTTTTAACTTGGCGATATTTTTTGGGCTTGGCGATATTTTTTGGACTTGGCGATATTTTTTGGGCTTGGCGATATTTTTTGGGCTTGGCGATATTTTTTGGACTTGGCGATATTTTTTGGGCTTGGCGATATTTTTTGGGCTTGGCGATATTTTTTGGACTTGGCGATATTTTTTGGACTTGGCGATATTTTTTGGGCTTGGCGATATTTCTGGACTTGGCGATATTTTTTGGACTTGGCGATATTTTTTGGACTTGGCGATATTTTTTGGGCTTGGCGATATTTTTGGACTTGGCGATATTTTTTGGACTTGGCGATATTTTTTGGACTTGGCGATATTTTTTGGACTTGGCGATATTTTTTAGGCTTGGCGATATTTTTTGGGCTCGTTTAAGTTGGACTGTTCACTCAAAAGTTATTAGGGGTGAGAGCTTGTTTGAACGGTTCAATGTTGAACGAAAAATTGTTCAAATCGAAAATGTAGATACGGGAATGAAGTATCCTTGAAAAGATCTTTCGAACAAAAAAAAGTTTGTTCAAATCGGACTGTTCATTCAAAAGTTAGTATCGCGGGACCGGTTGTTTGAACGGCTCAAAGTTGTACCAAAAATTGTTCAAATCAAAAAATCAAATATGGGAATGAGCTGTACTCGCCGAGATCTTTCCAACAAAAAAAAGTTCGTCCAAATCGGAATGTTCATTCAAAAGTTATTAGGGGGGGACAGACAGACCGACAGACCGACCGACCGACAGACCGACCGACAGACCGACACACAAATTCCCCATCTCAATACCCTACTTTCAAATTTTTAATTTTTCGATATTTATTTCATTTTTTTGTTTCTTTTTGACTTTTTTTTACTTGGCGATATTTTTTGAACTTGGCGATATTTTTTGGACTTGGCGATATTTTTTGGACTTGGCGACATTTTTTAGATGCATTAAGCCAATTTTAATGCTTTTTTCGTCTCTTTTATTTTTAACGGGAAAGTAGGCTAAAAACTAGTTTTAATGTATACGGTTATCTGCCTGTTTTTTTTTTTATTTATTTTATTTTAATTTATTTTTGTTATTTTGACCTAAAAACGAATGATTGGACAGAACAAACTTTTTAGCTTTCATAGAAATATATTCTTCAAATCCAACATGTATTAGACTGATTTAAATGTTTTAGAAGACACTTATTTATTGCACTATTAGCCTGAACGAGCCATATCTTGAGTTAAAATAAAATTATTCGTTAGGAAATCCTGTAAATGCTGTGGGTAAAAAAATACAGATGTTAAATTTAGTAAATTCAAAGCTGCATCATTCATATTAGTCAAACGCAAATTATTTAATGGAGGCGTTTTATAAAGTATTGCCACGTACATACATTGCCACGTATACACATACAGATCTACAACGGCAATTAAAATTGAGTATCATGAGAATCGAGCTATATCAAAATCAAAGACAGGTAAAGTAACGACAGAATGTTGGAAAGAAATGAATAGCTGTTAAAGAGCTACTTTCTTACTACGATCTGGAAAAGATATTATTAGTAATCAATCATTTAATAAATATTGACGTTGGTAGTTTTGTCAACACATTCACGTAATTGAAATGAACTAAGGGACTTTTTTGAATAGACGCATAGACAATCCTCTTAGTTTAATTAGTCCAGAAAAAAAGTTTCTTTAAGTGAATGCACTCACATTTGATACCAATGACGGAAACAGAGGGCAAAAAACAAAATTCAATAAAAGCATTTCAATCACAGATCACTCTAAACTCATTTTTATAATTAATTAACAGTTTCTAGTAAAACAGTGCTGAAAATATGTAACAGTCTACTAAATATGTAAAATTAGTTACGTACATAGCATTTTGTACGGCTATGCTATTAAATTTACGATAACTGCCTAAAATTGGGATTAAAAAAGCCCTCACTGGATTTCTTTCAAAACATTCTCTCGACAGCTTAAAACAAGCTTTGGAACTTCCCTACAATCTGTGAAACAGTATTCTAGCACATTAATGACGAGTAAGCAAACAAACGGACATTTATTTATTTTTTAACATTCAAATAGAATACAATGGTTAGCGCCCATTAATTTATTATGCTCCCCCAATATCGTTATGACAGCTTCATTTGTCATGTGGTGTCCGCATTTCATTAAGGAAACCCATAAACTTGATTAAATGTATGACTTAATGCAGACAAATTATCTTTAAAGAGTTACACATTACATTTTACAAAGAGTTTATACACTTACATTTATTAGAAATTATTTCCAAACGCCTAAGCAACAAATAAACATTTACTTATGAGCGATTCCATACCAAATCACCGAATGGGGGTCGCACGACCGACTCGGATTTTTTTTTAATTTGGTACACAGATTGATGGTATAGAGGTATGAAAAAGCCCAAAAGGAAAGTTACCTGCTCCACTTATTTTCTGAGATACATGCCCTCAAAGTTTGTCCGCCACGTTCAAAAATACTCAAAAAATGTGATGTGATTAATCATTTTTTATATAAAAATCGTATCATGCAAAAAGTAAAAAGTGTTATATAACTAATTCCCAATATACACATTTCCTAAATCAACCACCCACACCCCCCTCACACCCCATCACCCACTCACTTACCTTTACAACACCTAAAACCCCCCCCACACACAAACACACACACCACCCACCCCTACCCCCCCCACCCCCCCACCCCCTCACCTCCTACCCCCTCCCCCCCCACCCAAACACCCCCCAACCCCCCACCCCCCCACCCCCACCAACACACCCCCAAACCCACAAACACCCAACCCATATATACATAGCCCCCCACCCACCCCCCCTCACCCCCATAACAACTCAACACCACCCCCCCTCCCCACCCCACAAACACCCCCACCCACCCACCCCCAACCACCACCCCACCCCCCCCCCACACCCCCCCCCCACACACCACCCACCACCCCCCACCCCCACCAACCACACCACCCCACCCCCACCACCCCCCCCCCACCCCCACACCACCCCCCCACACCCACACCCCCCACCACCCACCCCCCACCCACCCACACCCCCACCAACCCCACCCCCCAACCCACCACCCCCACCACCCACCCCACACCCCCACCACCCCCCACCCACCCCACCCCAACCCACCCACCCCCACCCCCCCACCCCCCACACCCCCCACCACACCCACCCCCAACACCCCCCACACCCACCACCCACCCCCCCACCACCCCAACCCCCACCCCACCCACACCCCCACCCCCCAACCACCCCCACCCCACCACCCCCACACCACCCACACCCCCCCCACCCACCCACACCCCCCACACCAACCCCCCCCACCACCCACACCCCCACCCACCCCACACCCAACCCACACCCCACCCACACCACCCCCACACCCACCACCCACCACCCCCAACCCCACCACCCCCACCACACCACCAACCCCCCCCCCCCCCCCACACACCCCCACCCCACCCCACCACCCACACCCACCACCCCCAACACCACCCAACACCCCACCACCCCCACCACACCCCCCACCAACACACCCCACACCCCCCACAACCCCACCCACCCCCCACCCAACACACCACCCCACACCCACCACACCCCCCACCACACAACCACCCACAACCCCAACCCCCCCCCAACACCCACCACCAACAACACCCACCACCCCACACCACCCCCCCACCCACACCCCAACCACCCCACCAAACACCCACCACACCACAACCCCCACAACCCACACAACCCCACAACACAACACCACCACCCAACCCCCCCACACCCAACAACACCACCAACACCACCCACACACCCACACCCACCCCACCACACCCACACCACCCCCAACCCCACAACACCACACCCCCCCCAACCACAACACCAACCCCCACCACCCCCAACCCCCCACACACCACCCCACCAAACACCCACCCCCACAAACCCACCACCCACAACCCCCACCCCAACACCACCACCCCAACCCAACACACCCCACCCAACACCACAACCACACCCCCAACAAACAACCCCAACACCACACCACCAAACACCCACACCCAACACCCCACCAACCACCCCAAACCCAACAACACAAACCACCCCACCCACAACCCCAACACACCCACCAACCACAACCCACACCCCAACCACAAACACCCACAACCACCCACCACAACACACCAACCCCAACACCCCAAACCACACCACACCCCAACAAACAACCACCCAACACCAACACCCCCAAACCCAACACCCACCCAACCACCCCACAAACACACCCACCCCCCAACCCCACACAAAACCCACCACCCACAACCAAACACCACAACCACAAACAACACCCACCCCAAAACACAAAACCCACAACCACCCACACACCCACCCACCAATCACCACAAAAACACCCACTCCTCACAACAAACCCAAAACAAACCACCACAAATCACAACACAACAACCCCATCCCCAAACAACACCAACCACCCAACACCAACCCCACCACAAACCCTACCCCTACCAACACCCAAACCAACAAACACCACATAACACAAACTCCCACACAACCACCCCAAACACACAACCCCACCCCCCACAACCCACCACCCAACACCACCACCCATACACCCTCACCCACCAAAAACATCCACAAACACCCCAAACAAACCACACAACCCCAAACCACCTACACAAAAAACACACACCAACACCCCTACACATCCACAACCCACCAATCAACACACTCCCACAAACATACAAACCACCCAACCCCACCTCCCAAACACACACCCAAATCAAAAACTCCAACACACACCCAATCACCACAACCAACAACACACCCAAACTATCCACAACAATCACAACATCCACCCAAACCCTCATCACCTCACCACATCCCCCTAACCATACATCCCTAATACAAACCCACATCAATACCCCATCATCCATCCAATCCACCCTACTCCACCCAACACAACATCTAACAATAACACCCAATCCCCCACAACCATAACCACAACACATCCACTACCCCCAACAACAAATAAAACCTAATCCCCAAACCCACTAACACCCCACAAAACCACAACACACTAAAATCACATACCAAAATCCCACACATCCTAAAAAACCCCCACCAAACAAACACTACACACTCCCACCCAACAAATACCAACACCAACCCCAACTATCCCCCAACACAAACATCCTACAAATCTCAACTCACACCTCCCAACAACCAACACCCCCCTCAACCATCCAAAACACAACCTCACTATAACCACATACAATCAATAAAAACAACACATTAAATAAATTCCATTACCAAACAACAATAAATTTAAAATAATATACAATCACAAATACTATCACATATCATAACAAACACAAACTCAAATCATAAAACTATCTATATACAAAATGACAGCCTCAATCTACATCCAACAGCTCAAATACAAATAATCATAAAACCACCCAAAACACAAAAATATACCATCAAAAAAACCCATCAAAAACCTTACCAAATATTTAACTAAACAACATCACAACTCCAAAAAACATTATAAATATTTATATTAACAAATATTACCCATTATATTTTTACACCCACACTCCACTTACTTCTATAACAACCCACTCATCTACATACATCATTAAACATCATCCTAACATGTGATAAATACACCCCCCAAAAGTTTACCCACATAAACCCCCTCCGTGCACATCAGCCACGCCAATAATCAGTGGCAAGATTTAAAACACCAAACACACAATAAATATTCTAACTGCTCCCCCTATTATGAGAAAAATGGCTGCCAAGATGGCCAAAAACGCATTTTTTGCCTTACGGCTTATCTTTAAGCTAAAATATTTCCAAGAAGGAGTGAGAAACCCAAAAAATTTATTGCGTAGCAATTTACAGGAGGACCTGTACACTACCAGAAAGTGAGAAAACCTTTGGTTTTGTTTGCCTTTTTTTGTAATAAATGCCTGAATTTTAGCAAAATCTGCAAAAATCAAGTTTTTGTGGTGACAAACTTCAAAGAGCCCTGTACCTTGGCAATTTTCATTATGAACGTTCTAGTATTTTTTTTTCAGAATGCCTGGAGTAACTAGTTTCCATAGATATCTAACACTTTTATTTTGCATGAGTACGATTTTTTATAAAAAATGATTAAATAACATCACTTTTTTAGTATTTTGACGTGGCGGACAAACTTTGAGGGCATGTATCTCAGAAAATAAGTGGAGCAGGTAACTTTCCTTTTGGGCTTTTTCATACCTCTATACCATCAATCTGTGTACCAAATTAAAAAAAAATCCGAGTCGGTCGTGCGACCAACTTTTTGTTTTTTCGGTGATTTGGTATGGAATCGCTCTTATATGTTTTTACTTTTGATAAATGCTATCTTTTCGATACGAAAAATGACTTCTTTATTTTTCTTTCTAGTTTTATTAAATAATATAAAATATTTGAAAATTTATACAATACTGTTAAAAGACAGACTTTTGTGTAAAACTTCATATAAAAATATATCTTGCAGAGTTTGAAAATGTTTGCAATTCAGGTTGTTGAATTTGAACTGCAACTTAAAGGGTGTGAAGTGGTAAATAAACACTTCTTCTGAAATACTATTAAAAAAAAAAAACTCTTTCTTTTACTGTTTTAGTTTCGTACACAATTGTGGTTTATTTAAAGTTTGCATTTTACTGACCCTGCACGTAATAAAAAAAAGCGTCATACATTCTCAAAATATCAATAAATAAATAAATGCATATTTAAAAGTAAATAAACAAATAATAAAATTAAATAAAGAAAAAAAAAACGTACAAATTCAAAACTTATTAAACATTTCGTCATGCTCTTATCTTTGAAAGTAAAATATTGTACCATGAATTGATTTACGAAAGCAGAAATTTTGTGTAAAGCCTTCAAAACTTTCTTTTTATTATAAAATCCATGTATCTGAAAAAAAAGAAACCAGAAACTTACGTGATTAGAAATGTTAGGAAATAATAACTAGAGGAAAAATTCAACAGCACCTAAAACTTGTCTCGAAAGTGTCAAGCATTTTAGCAAGTCAAAGTCAAAGCGATACGAAATAGAGACGTTAATATGATCGAGTAAAGAAATATCAGCATAAGCAAAAGAGGAAATACATTGCTATTCCCGGTAACAGAAAATAAAATATTTTCTGTTTTATTTATCAAAAGTTTTTAAGTAACAACTAGCTGACCCGTGCAAAGCATTCGCACCTCACAGAAGGGCTGCAAATACACGCTTTTAAGGCAGAAATATTTATTTTTGATAACAGCAAACATGTGAATTGTTTGTTTATTTTTCCCTAATAAAAAAGTTTTAAAATGATATCTTTCTTGTGAAATTTGAAGAAAGATTACGAAAAGTATGCTGTACATACACAAAATAAATAAATAATAAAGAAATAAATAAATGAAGATAAAAAAAACGCATTTGAGAAATAGTGTATATAACAATGAAAAGATGCAGTATAATTTTACTAAGGAAAACACCCATTTAAAACGACATATTTCTTCTCAGATTCGCGCGAACGTATTCCGTTCCCATCATCAGTACGACGCCATATCTAATCGTACCATTGCGCATTAGTTTTAGAATCCAATTTTTTGAAGGAATATGTATTAAAAAATGAAAAAAACTTTGAACCCCCATTTATCATCTATGTGTCTATATAATGTTTTGAAGCTGTAATTTCAATTTTCCGAAAAAACTATGTACTTAAAAAATTAAATAACTCATGTGGATGCTCGGAAAATGTTCTTAAGGGGTTTAGAGGGGACGAAGTGAAATATGCTACAGAAAAGGATAAGTTATTACTCAAACACTATTTTTAAACTGCATTTTATTTCTGAAGAAAGTTTTAATGTATTTGTTAAAATTTGCGACTTGCAGCAGTTGTATTATATATTGCGACGGCTGTATTTCAGCGATCAATGAAAGCTTGTCGGAATGGTTCTTCATTGCGACGGTTGGTATGTTTTTATTTCAACATATGTAATTCTGTTGCAGGGCGCAATTTTCAATGTCTGATCAAAATTCCCATAAAAATAGTATACACGTTAATGCATCCTTGTTTAATGATTTACCATTAATTGTAATCTTTAAAACATCGGTAAATTTATGTCTTTGCCGGTAAACGTTAGGTTGCGTTAGTGACTATCTATGTTTCTGTATGATTCTTACTCCTTAGCGTGAAGTCTAACCAGCTTCAAAATATACCTACAGGTGTTCCTATTGTCCTGTATAAGGGTCATTCCATATAAAGTCAACAAATGAGCCGTGCCGCACCATTTTTGATTTTGATCAATTTTGGTAGGTAGTATGTACCAATATTCTATACTTCCAAACTGCTTTATTTCTTTCCTGAAAAAATTTTATTTTCGAGATATAGCCATTTTTTTGCTCCGCCGATGAGTAAAATTCGGCATTTTTGATCTTTTTTCTAAGAGCTCTGGTAAATTTATTTAAAGTGGTAGAAAGATCAAACATGACTTATTTTAAAGTTAAAAAAATGAACTTTGATTTGTGCATAAAAAGAAACGGTTTAAGTTAAGCCTAAATATAAATTTTCCCGGGTTAATTCGCGGTTCAAAAAGTGCCGTTTTCGTCATTTCAAGCATGAAAAAGTATATGAAGGACTGGCAGTGGGGTTCCAATTTTTTTTTCTCTTGCACCCAGGTATAGATTCTAGAAGCACAGAAAAGAACAAGATGATACAAGTAATTCTTCATTGTGAAAAAATTTCTAAATTTTTACTACCTGTTCCACAGGCCGTTTTTGGGGAGTGAAAAATACCAACTTTCCTTTTTTCTCAAGTTTAAGCAATTTTTTCATAATGAAGAATTACTGGTATCATCTTGTTCTTTTCTGTGCTTCTAGAATCTATACCTGGGTGCAAGAGAAAAAAATTGGAACCCCACTGCCAGTCCTTCATATACTTTTTCATGCTTGAAATGACGAAAACGGCACTTTTTGAACCGCGAATTGACCCGGGAAAATTTATATTTAGACTTAACTTAAACCTTTTTTTATGCACAAATCAAAGTTCATTCTTTTAACTTTAAAATAAGTCATGTTTGATCTTTCTACCATTTTAAATAACCAGAGCTCTTAGAAAAAAGATCAAAAATGCCGAATTTTACTCATCGGCGGAGCAAAAAAAATGGCTATATCTCGAGAATAAAATTTTTTCGAGAAAAAAAAATAAAGCAGTTCGGAGGTACAGAATATTAGTGCATATTACCTATCAAATATCATCCAAATCAAAAATGGTGCGGCACGAAAATTTCTAAACATTTGTTGATTTTATATGGAATGACCCATAAATTTTCAATGATGTGTTGAAAACAAAATTTGTTGAACTGCTTCTTTGTAACCGAATATGGCCAATTTTCTTAATTCCAATTTAAAATATATATCAGTTGAGGCGTCAAAAAATGCAATGAAAATATTTGCGCTGAGAAATAGAAATTGCTATTGCGATTGAAAATCTTCTGTCACGAAAGGGAAAACATCGATTTGGAGCATGATAAGTAAAAACAATAATTTATAAAATAACTAATTACAAAATAATTTATAAAATAATTAATATTAATTTAAAATAATTAAATAATTTATTTATTTTTTTAAATGTTGAAATTTTATTAATTCAATTTTTGCCCGTTCGAGTAGTAAGCACTCCATAGTAATTGTTGTAACCAATTTCTTGTGTTAGCAACGCTGTATAGCAAATGCATGGTTAAATTATATCAATGTCAACATATTCAATTAAACATACTAGGAAATTGCTATTCGCAGCAAAAGTAGAAGTTTTGGCTTAATGAATAACGGGATATAAAAGATACGAGGCTTCGAAACACATTGAAAAATGTATTGGAACACGCATCTTTCCTCGACAAGAGGACGTAAGGCGTGCACTTTACTCGTTAAGTGTCACCACACGCACATTTTGACATAAGGCGGGACCATTTATACGCACGTGTTACATAAATTATAAGCAAAAATGAAGTAAAATGAATAAATAAAATATTGCCTATTATAAGAAATAATTTAAATTGTCTATTTCATTAGCCTAGTTCAGACGTAACCTGACATTTTAGATTAATTTTAGTCGTACCTCAAATGTAAGGCAAAATAAAAAATAAATAAATAAAACCAAATAAAATAATAAATTAAATATAACAACTCTGAAACACAGTACATAAATGAATAAAGACATTTTGAAATATGTAACTCCCACTTTTTTGTTACAAAAGATCAATGCATGAATATTAATTATTTTGAATAAAAAAGTACAATGTAGGAAAAAAGATTTTAACTACATTAAAAAAAATAATGAAGCGTCTTAACGGTCATTTAGAATTATTGGATCATAAAAAGAGAATTGGATGATGTAACGTTCCAACGTGAGCTAAAAATTGATTTTGTAACCCAGTAAGCAAAGAACATTTCGATTTGTTTTCGCATCAAATATACGAAAAAAACCCCAAAAAGATGCAAATTCAACATTAATGGTTCCATCAAAACAACCGGTAAAATAATTAAGAAAAGGAGAGAGAGAGAGAGGGAAAGAGAGAAAGAGGACATTTTACTCACATCATAGTTATTTTAGACAATGAGAAGAGAGGAAAAGTGTTAAAATAATCGCACGTATGGAACATACATCGATTTCAAATATTAAACAAGAGATACTTACCCCAATAAAGCTCGTTTTGGATTAATATGCCTAAAAAGATTTTTAATATCAACATGACGATACTATAAAAATACAGAAAGCAAAGACGTTTTTTTACGATCAGTGCAGATATTTTTAAGACAGTAATAAAATTGCGCGGGAAAAAGGTTTTCAAATGTGGTCATTTGTGATTTTGCCATTGCTTGTTATGCGTTTTAATGATACTTTTGAGGAGTTTCGCCAAAATCTCACCATGAGCAAACATGGATTTGCATATGAATGCTTGCGTAGTTTCCTGGAATACCTATATGGAAACCCTATTAATTGAAATAATCTGTACGGAACTTGCATTTTGGCAAAACTAAATGCATAAGTGGACAAGAGAAAAATTACATAAGAAAATTAGTTTGAAAATAAGTAAAAGCACCGAGTGTTATTTAAAAAAAAAAAAATCATTAAACCTTTTTTTCCCCCGTCTTTGATTTCCACACATTGTTTACTAGTCAAATCATTTTGTACAAAACACTAAAAAAATATTTCTGTTTGAAATAAATTAAAGGTATACATGTTACTGGCACAGAACAACTTTGTATACATATTTTAATGCCACTGGCAGATCTAAAAAGGTAGACGGTAAGAGTTAAATAAATTACATAGATATAAGTGCTTAATTTGGGTATGGTAAGAATAGAATAGGGACGCTACTTGGATGTTGTCAAAGTACACCATTAAATATCGTATTGGTGTTGCTTATTACAAGCAGATTAAATTTATTAATTATTAAGTCAAAGTTCTCAAAATGTTTTGTTTAATATTGCAAATTCTGCCGTTGGGTGGTAGAAGACGAACACATGTTTTTCTTTTTTTTTTCTTTTAAAAACATTTCAGTATTTTTAAAATCATGATTAAGAGAGGAAAATTTTCTTTTAAACCCGTCAGTTTAAGTCGTAGGTAATTTTTAATTACTGTATTTAATGTATTTCTCGTTAAATATACACCTATTTTGTGGTTATACAAATGAATTTATTGCATGAAAATTTGTTTCAACTGTAGTACGGGGTGACAAGAAATAACTTGGACACACATCGTACATTATATCTTTAATGCTAATGAAAATATTGTGAACAAACTTCAAAATAGGTATGAACACATCATTTTGCCTTAAATACTGAGACATTTTCAAAGTGGCTACCTTTAGCATTCCCTAGTAGCACACATCGTTTTTTAAAGGTTGTAAATTGGTTATTAACGTTGTGCCAACCGCTTAAAAACGTTTATAAACTGTTTAAAGGTTATTGTGCTACCTGGGATTAATACAGAGCTTTAGACGTATTACAGAATTTACGGTTACTGGTCACCACTCACTTATTGATATCTTATCCCTTTCCTTCCATAATGATTTTTGAAGGGATGCCAATGTTTTATGAGGTTTAGTACACACTTTTGTCTCCAAGGTGGACCGAACAGATTCATCCATTGGGTTCAAATATGGGCAATACGGGGTCCATTCTTGAGCTCCAGTTAATTTCGGAAATTGTGTCTTGTATCCATCTTGAGTATCTTTAGCTCAGTATGCAGTTGCACAATTCTATTGGAAGGATACAATACTGTTGGCCTCGATTAAACAAATACTGTCTGTTCCAAGAAATATTACTCAATGCTGCCGAGTATTTGTTTAATCGGGGACTTTTAATATTGTGTCTATAGTATGTGGACATATTCGGTTCCGGGTTGTCTTAGTCGTATTAGCGGGGTATTCGTTTACCCATCACTCGATCAAGCGGGGTCGACAATATTTGGTTTGAAACTTTGTCCAAGTTATTTCTTGTCACCCGCTACTTGTTTTTTTTTTTTTTAAACATACAATGACACATCTAATGTTTCCGCTTTATAATTTTCTATGGTATCTATGTTGCATATTACTAGACAGCATTAATTAAGATATATAAAGTAAAATAAGCTGGTTTTCTTTTAATGTGGCATAATCATTATACTGGAAAAAAATCTCGCTCTTTTGTTCTTTGGTTATTTTGACGTAACTAAACTACTTTCTAATTGCAGCATGCATCTGTTCATCATAAATGGTTGCTCACATGACACTAATTGCGTTTGGCACACCTGAAGATGTAACGGTCTTTTTTTCACTGAATTGCTGGCTTCGCAGAAAAAATATATATAACTGATTTATAACAGTTTTATTAAATCACAATTGCTTTAAAAAGTAATAGTAAAAATCTGCTAATGAAGCCTTTCAAACAATACTAAAATATTTTCTAGGATCAATACTGGCTTTTAAATTATCTATAATTAGATTAGTATGTACTTCTTATCCAATACGAAATGCCTTTTCTTTTTTGAACATTAAATATGTTTAAAAATTGATTTTAATACTGAATTATTCCTAAATAAAACAATCAAATCTATTTTTAGAAAGCCTTGAAATGTGTAGAATTTTACCGAAGATAATACTACTAAAATCAAAGACAAAGACAAGAAGAAAAAAAAAACCCTTGACTTTGCACAAATTCTCTTTTTTGATTTTCTTTCTTAATTACTTTCAAACCATTAATTTTTGGCATTCTGCAACGAAAGAAATCGAAGAAAAACTACTAAAATTTCAATAACGCAAACCTTTTTTTTGATTCATAATCCCTGCAATTAACTCAATTGACTTAAGGAAAATTCTTAATTAAAACAGTGCTTTTTGCATGCTAGCAGTTTTCTTTCTCCTTCAGCCGTTGCATTTACATAGCTTATTGGATTTTTCCTAAAAACTGAAGGTTATTTTCTTTCTTGCATTTCATTACAATTTGTCTGTTATGCACTTCAGAGAAAAATAATTAATAATTTTTAAAGCAAAACGAAAAATAAGAAATTGCAACGAATAAAATAAAGAGTACGCTATGGTTTGGTTTTAAATTTATATTTCAAAATCATATCTGTCTTCTTACAAATTTATTATGTGGAAAAAATATTTATACGTATATGAAAAACTAATGGATTATTTTTCAACTTTTTTTAGTCAAAAAGTTGCATTAATATTGAGGAAAATATTGGGCTAAGCAAAGAAAATTTCGTGTTATCTCAGTTGCGTTTTTTCTTTTTTTTTTTTTTCATTTTACATAGTAAAGACAATGTAACAACAATACATGTTTTCTCACAAAACAAGGCCTAAATTTGCATTTCACTCGTCCTTGAATGCATGTTGAATAACTTTTTCGATACTTTTTATGATAAGTAGTAATTGAAAATCCATTCTTTATACTGCCGAGGATGTGTCTAGATATTCAGCCTATGATTGCAATTTGCCCATAAACAAAAATGATGAAAAATGGGAAAATGCTTTTTATGACCTTGAAACATTAATAACCTACAACCTTGCAAAGTGACATATAATGCGAAATTCTGTTTCAAGAGCTTCAAAATAAGACATAGGAAAAGACTCAAACTCTTATAGCAGCGATAAGAAGAAAACTATTTTTGTTAAAAACGAAACTTTATTTTTTGCCATTTCTTGAGTTTTTACGGATGCGCACAAAAACTAAAGTTCAAAAATATCTAAAAATGGTTTTTTCATCAGAACATAAGTGCAACATCTCCTGTAAATTTAAATAGAACGAATTGACATCTACTTTTGTGGTCTGTGTCTTTTTTTCTTTGATTTCACGTTAAATGACGTACACATTTTTGATCTGCAATATCCCCTTGAAACTGATTTGTCTCAAAAATAAAAATACGTTTTTTAGTTAAGAAAAATGTGTTCTTTCCAATGATGTAAAGAATATTGAAATTCAAGATGACTCTTTTGAGATATTGCCCTTTGAAATTGAGACAAAATGTGAGAAAAAAGAAATTTGACTGGAATTTCAACTCGTATAATTCAGCAATTATTTGAGCTATCAAGATGCCACTTGCACACCTTTCGGAAGAACTACCAGGCTACAAGCGAGAAAAGAATTAGCTTCAGAAAGTCATTCTTTCAGCAAATACAAGCTGATAACGTATGGTAAAAATTTGCCAAAATACGATTTTATACCAACTTTGGCAGCAAATTGCAAAAAATCTACAGTGCGTGGAGCTTTTGTTACACAAGTAGGCTATTCTGCCCTAAACAGTGATCAGAATCACCAAATTTTCTTCTTCTTCTTCTTCTACTTATCTCCTAACTGGTCTGACGTAGTCAGACCAGCTCAAGTAAACCGTTGACCCTGAGGAAGTCCGCAACCAGCAGAGGAGACGAGTAAACATCCTCTCTGGAAAATCCGAGACAGTCCAAAATGTGTTTGGGGGAGGCTCGGTGTTGGTGGCATTTGGTACACAGGGGAAACGTTTTCTCGCCGTCTGTGTATTTTAAGGTTCTGATATGGCCACTGGCCAGACGTGTTAGGCAGGTGTAGTATGTTCTGTCTCCTGAAAAGGCGAGAAAGAAGCCTGGATTGAATGAAGAGTACCAGTTGCTGTATGGGGGCACTAGCCATTCCTTCATAATTTCGGCTTTCTTTATAGAACAGATTTCGTGATATGTGAGTTTATTTGAGATGGGAGTCTGTTGTTTGCAGCCCTCCTTAGCAAGTCTATCTGCCAATTCATTGCCTTGAATATCCACATGTGATGGAATCCAGTGCAGATGTATTTCGTGGTGTATCACCAAATTTGAACCTGATAATCATCTTAGGTCGCGAGTAATAAAAGCACAAACTTGACGATTTGGTCATTTTTTTTCAAGACACGAAAAAGAGGCCTTTATGAAATAATTTTTACTAGTTGAACTATAAGGCTTATGGAGCTATAATTTGGTATGGTTTCATGCAAGTCTTATATGTACATCCAAGTATTTTCTTCAGGCCCTCTCGTTAGGTATTTGTTCTTCATACTGGTTTCAAACAATTTCTATGCAAGTTTCGATCACAGATGTTAACATTACATCATCTTGACATATTTGAAAGTGAAATTCTCGGAACTTTTCCGCCAGAGGTACGTTACTGTTAAGACGTTTATAGTTCCTTATTGGAAATTTAAAAAAAAATTAAATCATCGTCTTCTCTTTTATTTTTTATCTGTAATTTGATGGGACTTTTGATGTTAATTAATGACTTCATATAAGTATTAAACATTTGACTTATCATTTTGCTTTCCTTTATGTATTTATTATTATATTTTCGAAATTTAGGTGGCGATTTATTCAAACTTTTCACGTAATTTCATGGCTTGTTCGTTACTTTGTGTTTTTTTTTTTTTTTTACACATTTTATTGGAATTCTTTAATTATATTAGAGGATTTTTCCTATTTTAATGGAACTTGTAGACTTTTGTTGTTTTGAAGCGCAATGAAAAATAGGTTACGTATGAAGTATCTATTGTTGTAAATAATACTCCGAAAAATTGCTTATAGTTACAGTAAGATTTGTTGGATTAACATTTTTTGCTCTTATTAAAACGTGCATGTTGATTCTAAGTAAATAACATAATTCTCGAGCGGCTATAAAATGAATCAAAGCAAGAAAGATAAAGCAGAAATATAATCAGAAGACTTCACTATTATCTTTAATTTTAAAAAAATGGTTTTTAATTGTTTTAAAACACCAGGAAAAACATGTGTATATCTATGCAGAAAATCTAAACCCATCAGATGCTCTAATAGTTTTGAAATTGGTCACTGTCGAAACATTGGGCCGAGAAATATGAGATAATATACAGCAAGTAATTGCTGAAGACTAACATTCCGTAATATTGTTTACATAAACTGGAATGTTTTTCAGCTATTTTTTTTTATCTTGAAATAGCAAATAATAGTGCCCATGAATCATATGGTAGAATATAATACATTGCGTGGATTTCCTTTAAGGAGGTTTGAATATACTCGTGGAAAATTTTTAGAGCATTGAAATTCATCTTTAAGGAGTGAAAATTCGAAAACAGTTATGTCTTCGATATTAACTATTACTTCCATAGAAAAATAAACCATAGAAATTTTAAATGAAACGTGAGAGGGAAAAATGATTAGTGTTTATTTTGATTTCAAAAATGTATGATGCTTTATATATATATTTTTTTTTTGTTAACGACATAATATGATGTTTTAACTCCCCTCCCCTTTTCCATGTTGCGGAATATGAGAAAAGCGTGAAAACTTGACTAATTCTTAGAGGCGCATTTTAAATTTTCAATGCGTGAGTGCACGTCTGAAAGTGATAAAATGAACCTGGGTAGGATACATACAAAATTAAATAAATAGCTTGCAAAATGCAGTACATTTTGAATTGAAAGTTGTTTTCCGCGTGTACTGAGATTGGAATGTGAAACTCGGATAGGACTATATATTTCGGTTCTTTCTTCGAACACCTTTATATCCAGTTCATATAAAATAAAATATAACTACAAATATCTCATCCATCATAGAAGGATAAAAGTTGGCAATCATGTTAATAGAAGTCGATTTTTTCCCCTTCAAACATATAGCGGAAAAATGTAGTTGTAGTATTTTCTTGCTGAACAAATAGCATTTTTTTTCTCAGTAATGCTTTAGGAAATGAAAGTTGATTCAAGATCCATTATTTATAGACCTGTGGATTCATTCAATATTTTTAGCGTAGTTATAAAACGTGAATGGAAACAAAAGTATTTTTTATTATTTAAGGTCCAGATGGTGTTATAATATGCTTTTTTTGATTGCTTTAAAAATAATATACAATACTTAACGTTACGAGTTACGTAAGTTTAAGTTTAATATGTTAAACATAACTGCAGTGGTGAAAAGTAAGTTAAAGCACGGTAACAAATAAGTATGTTTCAAATAGTGCAGAAGTTCTGAAAACTGTTAATTTTCTACTATAAGAAGGGAAATACAAAAAAAAATAGACATACGATGACGTTTTGGAACGTTTTTTTTTAAACCAAATTTCTCTGTTTAAGAGTTGGATAATTGGTTTTTGTAAAAAACAAAAGGGTTTTGAATTATTTTCAGGTTTTGGTTACTTATTGATGAAGTTCCGAAGCTTTTGTTTTTTCAAACCGTGTAATCTGTCAAAATACAAAGCGTGCAAAAATCACTTGCAAAACCAGAATTTACCTTCTGAAAGCACAATTTACAACATTATACTAGGATTGTGTACATTGCTTCAAACTAATGGATTTTTGCGACACCCACCCCCGTTTTTGTGTGCGAGTATATAAATCTATGGAGGAGGGATAAGGTATGTTTCGAGAAGAAAAAGCCTCTACATTACTGATAGCTTTTTGACGAGAGACACGTGTTACTCGTTAGTTACACTATATAATATAAAAAGCCTTCATAGTATGAAAGTTTTGGGGGTAAGTTAGCATGCTAAAATTAAATTTGATTTCAACAAATTCCACTCACGTTGTCTACGAAACAGTAGATTTGCATTTATTTGTATCATTTCTATATAAGAAACTAATACTTGAAAAAAAATATATTTTTGAAATTCCAGCTCATGTTTACGGAGAAATGAGCCAATGACAGCGGATCTCCGGGGACGTTACAGGACAGGAAAAAACAGTCATTTCGATAAATAAAATTTTAACTCAACACTGGAGTGCTTGATATTAAGAATCCAAGGTGATTTTATAAGTTAATAATTTCTAGCAAGGTCAATTTTTCCTTTAATGCTTTTTCAATTTTTTGCAACACTTTTAAGTCAAATTGCCAGTTTCTTTTTTCAAAAAAATTGCAAACATGAACTAATATTTAGAAAAGTGCCAATTTGAGTCCCAAGTGAATTTTCACTAGTATTTCAATAGCTAGTTAAAAAATAATTTTCCCTAGAAAGAAGATAAGGTTTTGCTTTCATTTCATCTAATAACATCAGAAAAAAAAATTCTTCAGAAAATATTGTTTTGATACATCAAAAATCAGATCGGTAACGTGTCCCAAGTAGCAAAGCTTAGCATGCAAACAGGTCATGCGCACTTTCTAATTTCCCCAAAAACGCACTTGCACAAAAAACGATTCTATTTCTACCCCTTTGTTAATATTTTACTTCATTTTTGTTTTAATCGATTTCTGATTCTCTAGCCGATGCGAAATAAGCGTGTCCCTAGTTCCGCTGTCAGAGCAGTAACAATAACTTCCGATCTATGTTTAGGCTCCCAAAATCATTTCCTGCACCTATACCACGTGATACTGAGTATCTGGTGGGATGTTTTATCGTATCGTAATTAAAAATTTGCATTTCTGCGTCTAAAATTGTAGGTAAGATTTTTTAAAGTGATTTTATAAAATGTGTGTCATTTAAGTCATCAGATCGGTAACATGCGCTAAAATGCGCAGTTTTTATTACGCTAAAAATTATTTTATGTATAAGTATAGTCATTTAATACAAGTGAAAAAACCACTTTATTTGATTTTAGTTTAGCGCAATCGACTCGGAAATATAACAAAAAAACTTTGTCAGTTTGTCAGATCGGTAACAGTCAGAGCAGTAACATTGAAAAACAGCGAATATGTTACCGAGCTAACTCTCACGTTTTAGAATTATTAAAAAGAAAAAAACATAGGTTTTAGCCATATATATTGAATATTTTTGTTCTTAAAAATGAAAAGCAATTAATTTTAGTACAATTGCTTCATTTGTGGTTTGTATGACCTGACAATAGAAGTTAGTAAAATAAGAAAAATTGACACTGCAGAAATTAAGTTAATTAATTATTATTATTTTATTTATTATTATTTTTTTTGTGCTTCAATTTCTCATAACTTCGCTAAATAACTAGATAATAACTAGCATGCTAAATTTGAATTTCTGATCAAGAAATTAAATTTCCTGCAACTTATTAAAGAAAAGCAAGCAGCAGAGTTGTGTATTGAAAAAGTTGAAGTCGTGTGTAGTTTCAAAACAAAACAAATGTTTTATGAGCTTGGATTTCCTAATCTTATAATTTATTTTGTCTAAAAACCTTATCGCTCATTTTTATTTCCAAGAAATGCTTTTTTATAATGAAATTTGATTTTTTAGCTAATATATATATTTTAATATAATTGTCATAATTTTATGTTAAAATGCAAGGAAATGATATCCTTTTTAGAGATGTTAACGAAGACTGAAAGCATAAACTCAAATACGTAGCTCATATTAGCATCAGATCTGTAACACTCATCAGATCTGTAACGGCTCAAAAGTCAGTAATCTAAGGAAGGGCTAAATAACTTCCTTGACCTCCCCCCTTTTATTTTATTGCATTTAGACCCAATTTAGACTAAGAATCCAATATTAATTTTTTTTTCTGCAAAAAATTTTTTTATCAGAAAACTCCAACTTCAAATTGGCACTTTTCTAAATATTGGCTCACATGTGTGTTGCTGTTTTAAAATAGTATTTAAATTTTGAAGTGACGTCACTGTCTGCAGAAATTTATTAAACACTAAAAGCATTCTTATCGTTTTTTTTATTTTATTTCATTTTATTATTATTTTTTTAATTTTAGATTATCCATTATGATGAGTGCCGAAATATTTTTTTTTCAATCTTGAAACGTCCGCAAAGAGTCGCTGTCAGTTTCTCATTTCTCCCTGAAAGTTAATGAAAAGTTTACTCAATGTTTTTCAAATGTTACTTTATGAAGTAATTATAAAGATAATTCAATATTAATTGTGCCGTCAAAAAAAATGATATGCGTTTTTTTTAATTTTTTATCCTTTAATTAATTTTTCTTTGCTTGTAGCGTGTAGTTTTTATGTATCAAAGAGTAATTACACAATTAAATTCAGCAAGTTGTATCAGTTAAATTGTGTGTGTTTTTTTTTCTTTGGAATAACCAAAAAAGAAAAATTTTCGCAAGGAAATTGAAGTAAATATGCTATATATATAATGTAATTTTGGAAGAAAACTTTGTGACAAAAGTAAGCGGATTGAAAATTCATATTTTGCACATCAACGTCGATACAATCATATATTTTACTTGAGGACACAAACAAAAGCTTTAATTCGTAAACTTGCACTTTAGGTTGAAAAACTGGATCCAGCCAATCTAACTTGGATATTGTAATACTTCCTTCATTTATTACAGCTTTTTTTAGTGAAAAATGAGTCCATACCTTAGTTGAAAAGAAACTGAAATTAAAGAAAGAACACTAACTTTTGTGATAAGTAAATCAGAGAAACCTATTTCAAACGTATTACATTAATATAGGGGCCTATAAAACTGGGAATGCTGATCATGAATACTTAATCACCGCCATTTAAGCTCAGCTGTTATTTAGTGAGCAGAATTGCCTTCTGGAAAGCGAAATCCGAAATCCAATTTGAGAAATCAGCGTGACATTTCGATAGCAACTGATAAAACTATGTCCGAGGGAAGTTATCTATTATAAGAGCAGATGAATGGATGTCATGTTGATTAGTCAAGTTATCACTCTCTTATCTCGTTAATTCCAAAGGGGGGAAATCGATTCCCTTAACTGAGATCCCAATTCCGCTGTCAGTTAGGCATACTATGAGCATGTCTAGATTGCGAATTAATTGCGATCCACAACCTCATGATTGAAACTGTTTGCTGTGAACGCACAAAGGGCAGTTCAATAAAGAATGATCTCAAATTAGTAAAACATAATTGTGTCAACTAATCCCCCAAATACTGTTATCTGTTTTAAAAAATGGCAACTCGCACATGAAATATGCCTGTCATACATTTTCTCTCGTCTTCAGAGGCACGCTGAAACCACTTTTGGACACATCATGGAAAATCGCCTCCGAAGGTTCTGTCATTGCCTAAGGGCGCTTTTCCACTTACCGACACGGCAACGATAAATCGTAAGCGATTGTCGTCATCCGACATTGGAGCACGCAAAATACATTAAAATATGCTATGCGCTTTTCCATCTCCCGATTCAAGGACGATTGTGTCGTCTCTGACCGAAAGATATCGTTTGTCGTCCCATTCGTGTCGGATGACATCCGTCCTGTCTTTAAAATCGGGGCGACATTCATACATCTGTTCACTTTCTTCGAAATAAAGCAATGGCGTTTAAATTCGACATCTCTGCATTAATAAATCTAAGTTTCTATTTGCAGACGATGGATAAAAGATGTAGCAATAAAAGATTTTAATCATTTTATTTTATACTTTGTTTCATTAATTGTAGCGCAGACGATTTTTAATGCTTCATAAAAGATTAAATTTTCACTCTGAACTTTCTTCGATAAGGAACACAGTAGTCATGGCATTCAAGTTTGACGTGAATGTTTTGTATGAATTAATTGAGCAGTAACCGTGTCAATGGGATAAGCGAAATATTTTGTTCAAAAACAAAATTCACAGGGATAAAGCCTGGGAAGAAGTTCTTAGATTTTTAGATGAGGAATATGACGGCAAATCTTCTACAGAAAAGAAAGATACAGGTAAGTTCAAAGAGCATTGTTCGTAACTACAAAAATATATTATACACTTTAGATTATACTACTTGTGTTAAATAACCTTGTCCAGATTTTAACTTTTTACTATTCTTTGTAAATTTAGTAAAACTATTTAAAATCACCTAAAATATTTTTGCAATTTCATGAAAAGTGTATAAAACTCGGTTAACAATGTACCTTTCTTTAAAAATATGGTGCACCCAATATCGTTTCTTAATTTGTTTTCTTTTTCTCCGCAGGTAAAGCAAATATAGTAGTTGTAATCTGTTAAATTGAGCAGCCATAATAATATATTTGCGAACACAGTGCTGTTTCGAAAAGAAATGCGGTGGAAAATGACCCTTTCGGAGAAACGATATCGTTTGAATGGAAAAGCAGTGCTATAGACGACACGACACCGTACTTATCGTTGCAGTATTACCGTCCGACTTTCGTCGTTGTCTTGTCGTCAAGTGGAAAAGCGCCCTAAGAAGGAGAAAAACGGCATCAAAGATTTTTTTTAGACTTCAGAGACATGAAGAAGTTATTAAGAGCTAAATCAGAGCTATATAGAGGGCAATGTGCAATAAAAAAACGTTTACATCTACAAATTAATAAAGCAACTTATTTGTTCACCGTGGGTAGTTCCTATTTGTCCATATGACAAAACGAGATTTTTCTATTAGTCTTTAATATCAATAAAATGTTCTAATTGTCTCACAATATTTTAGTTTAATTGATGCATGAATAGGTGGAAATACACTATCTAAAAAAAAAAAAAAGAAAGAAAACAAAATGTCAGAAAAATATAAAAACAGTACTCTAAAATAGGATGTAACACAGATCACACACATTAAAAGACAGAATTTTTGTAATTTAAAAATAAACTACACAATGTAAAGGGGAAAAAAATCTGTGTTAAATCGCATAAAATTGCAGAGCATACACTTGTTTTGGGGTAACAAAGAATCCCTTTTTCAATTCAAAGAAAGTGCTCACCTCTTTTATGGTTGTGCAATCTTCTCTTACTTCTCTATGAAAAGGTATTTACTTATTTTTTACATTAAATAATGGTGAATTTCAACATTTTAAAGTCGTTTAATAATGTCAATCTTTAAATGTTCTCTTCTTCTCTTCTCTCATGGAAATGTTAAATAAAAAACTTTGGCCTCTAAAATAACTTAGTTTTGAAAGAATTTGTAAACTTTCAATTACTTGCTTTACAGTAACTTGATTTTAACTTGCTTTACAGTAATACTGTAGCATTACAAATTTTACAGTTCATTACTGTGCATTTTACAGTTTCAAATTGGAACCTCTGCTGCCAGTATTATACTGTAAAAACAACACTTTATTTTTTGCAGTGTAATAATGCAACCAAAGTGTACATGAAATGCAATAAGTAAAAAAGTGCTGCCTCTTCTTCCTTTTCGTGGAATTGAGTGCAATAAGTTAGAATTTGCAGTAACCATATTGTTCATGCAAACGTGGCTAAAGACATTAAAGATAATTGCAACTGTTTTCTAGAAAAATATTGTGAAGCACAAAACAACTATTTCACTAGCTAATAAAATAAAAGTATGTGATAAGAGATAGTGATTAAAAATCTTACTACACGTGAACTAAAAGTTGCTTTTGCAGTTTTCTCTTGGGAGTTTCAACTTTATTTACGTAATTTACAAGATTAAAGCTTCACCAGTATTTCAGTTTATAGTGTGAAGAAGACATCGTTTAATATTCACGCTTATCGTGATATGCAGTAAAAGAATAAAATAAAAAGCAAGTTGTGGCGTTTATCACAAATTGTATCAAACGGTTTTCGTCCATATTTAACTTTATATCCCTTGAGAATTTAATTTTAAACCCTAACTTATAACGTGTACCTTAGTGCAATATAAAACTTCCACTGCTCTTGTTCTAATGATTCTCGTTGCTGTATAAAAACTAAATGTAGGTTATTTAAGATTGCCTCTGTAGTAACGAAATTTTGGTTTAACTTAATGGAGCTTATTCTGACGCAAGTAAAACGACTTTGTTTACTGTTAGTTCTAACATTTTTTGTCCTAAATTCATACATAGCATGGGGCTTTGTTGCTTTTAATGTGCTTTTAAAATCGTAAGAGTTCCAGAGACTGTATCTTCTTTATTTTCCAGTTTACACATGGAGAAAAAACAATAATTTTGATAGTTTGTCATTCATTTGCTATTTCAAGTGTTGTTCCTTATATTCAGTTTATCATTGAATACAAGCAAATAATTTTTGATTTTATTTGAAAATTATTTTAGTTGTTTGCAACGTATTAGTTTTAATCCAACGGCAGACCATCTTGAAACGTACGTTGTTATTGTCTTGTTCCAGCTAGGCATTAGTTTTAATCCAACGACAGACCATCTTGAAACGTACGTTGTTATTGTTTTTTTCCAGCTAGGCATTAGTTTTAATCCAACGACAGACAATCTTGAAACGTACGTTGTTATTGTCTTGTTCCAGCTAGGCATTAGTTTTAATCCAACGACAGACCATCTTGAAACGTACGTTGTTATTGTTTTTTTCCAGCTAGGCATTAGTTTTAATCCAACGACAGACAATCTTGAAACGTACGTTGTTATTGTCTTGTTCCATCTAGGCTGGCAATTCGGGATGAGCTGCATCACTTTTCCAACTGTACCGTCATTTTGTGTAAAGTCCGACTTCCACGGTACACACACATCATAAAGACCCATTTATAGGGTAGACAATTATTCACAGCACAGCAACATATTCACACAAAGAAAGGTCAAGGACATGATAGAGAAAAAACGTCCATGTCAGAGCCGGGATCCAAACTCGGGGCCTCCCCATCATGTTCAGACTTCTCTGAGCACTAGACAAGGTGACTGACATCTGATAACTTATTTTTGGCTGTGCAGACTTGGCATGAACTACCATAATAAACTTCCCGCTGATTAGTTGGTTAAGATCCGAACCACTAGAACTTAAGTCAGAAAAAGTGCATTTGCCTGTCAGTAGGAGTTGCCTTATTAGACTGCGGTGATCTGCAGTCTATTGCCCTCATTTACTTAACCTCGTGTAACTAATATATATACCCAAAAATTGACACATCTTATTTCCGTCAGGGTACGTGGTTGAAAAAGAGTTCTCGGTGCACTTCCTACATTACTGCGCCTGGCAAAAGAAAATGAGTACTTAAGAGTTCTACTCTTTTAAGGATTGTCCAAGAGATTGTACTGTAGAACAAGTAGTAGGTAGTGTAGAGTCACTCACAGTACCTACTTTTAGCACTTTTTTTTAAACTCTAGAACTGCTAAATATCCTTTCCTAATAACATTTACAGCAGGCTTAGCCTTTATGTGCAATATGTTTTTCGTAGAGGGATGGAGTAAGGTCAGTTGGGGGTAAGTAGTAATATATTTTATTATACTTCATCTTTGGATTGTTCCTTTTATTTTGGCTACACAAAGAGAGAAAAAAAGATGCATTGTGTCCAAAGCCACTCTTTCGGATGAGTAGCTGATGAAACCACGTTTGCATTTAACACATTATGTTGCCATTCATTAAGAGCATGACGAGTAAATGAATACAATGAAAATAAATGATTTTTGAGAATGATATAGAAAAGTAAATAGTAATATTGCTATAACAAAGCTTAGAAGCTTTAAAAAAATTCTGCAGCAACAAAACTCAATTTATACCCCGCTGAATGATCCAAATGAAATCTGATAATCATTAAATAGAAAATCATATATAATACACATAAAGGCAATTTACAGAAAGTTTAATGTTTCCAAAATATGAACAATGCTCAACTTAGCCGTTTTCATTTACTCAAGCGCATAGCATATCTGGCGTAAATGAAATCGCTAAGGGTTTTAACTTATAAGTTTTTTTCTTTATTGTTATTTTATCTGAAAACTATACGTCTATTAAATTTGTCTTGACCTATATGTATACTATTCAACTGCTCAAAGAGTACTAATAAAGATGTTGGTTTCCTCTATTATTGAGGGAAGAAAAATATATACAATAATGATGTTGGGTTGTTGTGTCATGTCTAATGAGCCTAATTATAATGTTTTTGTTTTATCGAAACAGTTCATTTCACGAATCTTATATTTTAGGTAAATGGGAGTTACTTTTTGATTTCATTCGCTAATAATGGTTTAAATCAGTGTTGGAACATTTTAGTATCTCAAAACATTTGGGTATATGGTTTTACATCGAAACATTTTTTACGTATGACGGTAAAAAATGATTGAAAACATAAAAATATTGTTGAAAGGTAACCTTAAATTATGATATATGTTTGTGTTACGACAGTTGTAATCTCAAAAACATGACAGTTTTCCATCCACAATGTCAGTCTCTGAGGAGTATATTTCTGAAAATGCACTGCAGATACAAATATTTTACCACATATCACTCGGAAAAATACATTTGCGAACAAAGCCCTCTAAAACCTACAAAAACCAATCTAAAACGTGGAAACTTGTCGCATATTTTTTATGGGACTCATATTTGACCATTCCTCAACGGATAGAACGTCTAGGGAAAATATGACGCACAGAAACTACTGATTTCATATCCTATTTTCCCAAATGTGTGTGGAAGGTTTCATATTATTTATATTTGCCGTTAACGGAATGTTGAATTGTGTTAACAGAAGAAATGCAATTGATTCTTTGAAATACGTAATCTTATTTCATCATGAGTAAGTAGGGCCTAAATATTCGATTTGAACTAAAAGTTCATATTTTTTGTAACTATTGCTTAAATAAAACATAGCACACGTTATTAGAGAATAATAGTTTAATATACGAACACGAGTAATTTGTTAAACATAATTTAATCTTTTGTATTTCTATGAATAAATTCAGTATCTCAGAACCTGAAATATCAAAATGAGTAATTCTCCTTTTAATTGCCTTCATGTTCTTAAGTGAAGAAAAAATATCATGTGTGTTGTTGAAGCTGTATTGCATAGGGGGGGAGGAGGTGTCTTGATATAAGTTTAAAACAATAATACATCGTTAGTTTCTCGTTACATTCCAGAACTTGGTTTATTGATGATTTTGTCACATGTAATTAGGGTAAAGACATTTCAAATCTCGCTATATCCATATGTTACGAAATCTAACTTAAGAATTCTCTAACGAAATTGCCTACATAATACTTAGGCGTTGAAACAGAACTCGTCTAATCTAAATTCGTTAAAATAGATATTGCGAGTTTTGAAACGCCTTTTCTCATTTAAGAACATTTATGCATTGGTTTTAAACTTAATGCTCATTTCTGACACTGATATGTTTATAATTCTTCTAAGAAACCTAAACTATTAAAATTATACTGAATGGCATTATCATTTTAATCTTATTAAGGTTTTTCTCAGAGTGTACATATATATGTATACACACATATATCTTTATTGACTTGAGTCCGTGGAAGAAAACATTGCCATTTTGAAGAGCCTTCCTCATGTGTTTCTTTACATAGCTTTTGGATTGACTCAAAGTTTAGTTTTTTCTTATTACAATACTATGCTGAAGTGATCATTTATTTAGTTTCGATGAAAAGTGTTGTCTTTTGCGACAGCATTGTCCCCGACTAAATGGAAGAAATAGTATAAATGTTTCAAAAATTATGCTTAAAAATACTCTTCTTAAAGGCCGAAAATCTTATTTTATTTCATCTAAAATGTAAAAATATTTTGTAAATGTTAAAACCACAGATAATTTGAAAAGTTGACCCTTACTTAGGTGGTTTTTTTATTCCGTACATCTCTCTGATTATTGACAAAGGTGTCAAATCGCAGTGCAGCATGGGAGGAAAAATGTATTTTAGAAATGAATTGTTTTTATTGATTTTGTAGCATCTACTGCGCTGGGTAATTATTCTGGTTTCTTCAATTAAGCATCAATATCACCTAACCCAATTTCGTGATAATCTAATAAATCTCTAATCTTCCAGTGGAAAATCTTTGCCATTAGCGGCTTTATTATTCTTGAGAAATCCATTATACTGCTCTTCGGATTCAGCTTTATTTTCTATTTTAAATTAACATTTTAAAACGCAATGAGTTTACTGTCACCCGTAATCTCACAACTTTTAAATGACATATTGAGCAAATTAATCAGCGTAGCAGAGTGGGCTCTCAGCTTTAAGTAAAACAAGACGAGGATACTATAGCTTTATTCCAACTACAAAACCGCTCACCATTACAGAAGCTTCGAAAAAGAAATAGCGTTGCCATTGAATTATAAAGAATTATGCATAAGTTATTACACAAATTTCCCATTTGCTAAGGCCTAACATCCCTGTTTTTCTAACGAATTCGTTCCGGCTTTTAGACATGCAACCCCTATAATTTTGAATCCTCCCCCAGGACAACATCTGCATTTTTTCCATTTTATATTTACCGTCAAGAAACTGTTTTGCTATGAGAAATTGTGCAAGAAATGTTTGCCCTCCAAATCATGAGTTTATGTTAAAAGTGTACTTAAAAATGGAACAATGAAAGAACAAATCGTTTTTTGTAAAATAATTCTGTTTTGTGCATATTATCGGCACAGTACAGTTCGAATAATATATTTATTTCCCCACTCTATTTAAATGTTTTACCTATTGAAAAGGAGATACAACTTTTGCATATTGATGCATCAATATAGTGAGTGTTCTTGGATATTGTTTTCAGATCTTTAATATATTCAACAGATATATGAGGGAAGCTTATGCGAAAAGTTTAATACAAGTTGAAGGCAATTAGTGTATTCTAATATCTAAACGGGCAGTAAAGAAAACTTTTTTATAAGAAGTAGAGACAACATAAACATAACTTCTAATTTCATTGTTTTCAGCCTTGGAGCTAAATTTTTTGCAGATAGAAATCATTAGTTTTTCTTTATAATTTAAAACATTTCAATCACGATGTGCATGTCTTTCCCAAAATAAAATACATGATCTCTATTTGTCTCTAATTTTTTCTAAAGTTTTTGTTGCAGTTCTTTGAAAAAATCATGATTTTAAAGGAATTTTAGAGTTTTTTCTCAAAATGAAAAGCATTCCTTACTTATTGGGTTTCTAAGCAACGTTCTTTTCAGAATGATACATAAAATCTGTTTCGTCTCGCTGATTTTCCTCAACCTGTTTACTGCTTCTACATCAGATGAGGCCGAAGCATACTAGTTGCACTTTTCTCGTTTGTATAGAGTTTTAAAGTATAGTATTCATAGAAAAAAAATGCATACATACTTTTTGTAAAAGTAACGAATAGAGCCAGATGAAATAAATAAAGGTGATTGTTTATAATTATTTAGGGACAAATGAATCTTACTTAATTGCTAACGTCTTAAATAAAACCTTTGATATATTGAATAGTAGAAATGGAATGTATATTTATATTGTTTTCTATTATATACATTTAACAGCTTTTGAATCTATGTATAGATTTGAGTGAAATCAGATGTTCTAGACCTGTAATATTTGTTAATTGCAATGATTTTAACTAAAATAAACGAGCCATTTTGCATATAACTTGTTACATAACTCGTGCTGTGTGATTTTTAAGGTACGTTACATTTACAACAGCAGTAAACTTGATCTATCCCCTTAAAACTAAAATATACACTTTGATGCACAAAGATGCCTCCAAAACTGTACTAGAATTGGGCAAAGAAAAAAAAAACAGCATACGGTGCACATAAATGAAAAGCGGATAAGACTTGATTGTTTTGAAATAAGGTGCAAGATGTAATCCTGAACTAGTTACCATTCCTAATAAGGAATCAAACGTCATAATATTAAATACGTGCATAAATTATTCTCCCTAACTTACGTGTTTATTGGAGAATGCAAAAATAAATGCTTCAATCAAAAATCTACATTACTTTGAGTACCGTCATTAAAAGGTACTCTTCAAAATCAAATTCTGAAAAATGTGAAGATCGACACTCGACGCTTAAACATTTTATTTGATACCGCAACCGACATTTGTTAAATTGAATTAAAAGTTTTCTTAAACTGTCATTAAACTATGGCTCCATAAGTATTTTTACTCACTGTTATCACTTTATTTTTATTTTATTTTCGTCTTCACTTTGCAGATATTTTCTCTCCTTCCTTCATTTTTATTTTAGAGAAACTTACAAACGTGCTCGTGTAAAAGCTCTTTTACCACTTGAATCTAAGCAATTAAGCTAGGAAAACATATCATCTTTTGACAATTAACCAAACTTTTTAAGCTTTTGCAAAAAATAATTTTAGCATGTTTTATTAAATATATTCCTTTTTCTTTTCGTTTAGAATTTTAGTTTAAATATTCGAACTTTAAGCAGCTCTAAAACCCAGGCACACCGTAACCTTATATCTGGAATTGGCACGTATTTAACAACTTTCCGGGCCTAGGTGCAGTAATGTGTTATTTGCTGCAATCAGTTTTGACTTTCATTCCGGAGATATCGATACAGTGCACACCAAATAATTGCCCTATTTTAACATCCTTTTTGACATCTTAACATCCTTTTCAAGTTTTTGGCAAGCACAAAAAGCGTTCTTGTCAGATTTCCCTACCTACAATGAAATAGCAAGTATTCATGCAAAGCAAAGAGAATAATGCTAAAGCCAATATTTGTTAATTTGAAGAGCTAAAATTAAATACATTGGCTTAACAACTAGCGAATTTACCGCAGAATTGTGTTTCTGCTCAAATTATGAACCTGTTATTTCGTTCGAATTATTTTCTACTCAATTGTTCACTAAATGAAGAAATTTTATTTTTTCTCAGAATAGCAGCTTAATACATTCAAATTTCAAAATCATCAGTATATTCTTCATCTAATTTTTAAATCCGGCATTATAAGCAGAATAGCTCTAACTTCCACAAATGAGCTTTGGATTTTTTGTTATAAGAATCTGTTTTTTTTTTCTTTTGATATTTTTTTTGTGTTTATGAATGTATAAGTTCTTCTCTCTTGCCATTCAATAGCTTTTAAGGTAATAATTATGCTCATACAAAACATTTTTTCGTTCACATGGTTTCCCAGAAATCTTTCAGAGTTAAAAAAAAAATCATTTCTAAGTTGAGTAAACAGAAAAAAAAAACCGTGCAATTAGCTTTTACGAGAAAATTAGCTTCTGATAATTATGATCCAGCACCGAAATTAAGGAAATAGTATTTAGAGTTTGTTCTGTGAAATAGAAAAAATGTAGCTACAAAAGCTTTAATATAAGTCATTACATGTGAAATTAGAAATTACTCTAAATACTTGAAATGTTTTAACTTTTAGCGTTGGGAAAATAAAAAACAAACGAAATATTTTAGTTTTACTGCAAATTAACTGAGGTGTTTTTTCAATTTTTATTTTGAGTTTGTATTCATAACATTAATGTTTGTTTTTTCTTCCTGTGATTTTTGCTCACCGGTTTTACATTATGGGTGACATTTTATTTTCATGGAATTGCTGTGCAATTAATATTTTATTCATTTTTTAGGCTTTTTTTGCATTGAAGACAATTTTGATAAACATTATATTGTTTTTAACAGGCTTTCCTTTTCTTTTCTTTATAATATAGGTTTTATTATATATTTCTTATTTTGTGGTTTTTTTTTTCAGATTTTTTTAGTATATATTTTTATAAAGTAATTAGTTCATTTATTTTACTTGAACTACTTTACTTTAAATTCTAGACTCTAATGAACTAATTACATATTAAAAACCTCAGTAAAAGTTCACACGCGTTTATACCTCACAAACTGTTGAATTTGAATTTATATTGGTTCTTCAATTACTGTGAGCGTTATTTTGATAAAGTTCCTGCAAATGATAACCTAATTAAAAAATAAGACGCATTTTTTTTGTTTCGTTTTTGACCAGCTGATTGCTGTGCCTATAAAGTGCTTGATGTAATTACCTTGGTTTGCCCATAAGATGTTTTGTTTGTAAGGATTGACAACACTGTGTCATTCTGACAATTGAAATTTTCTAATTGGGCTTCGTTCGCTTCTTCTCCTAGATACATTTTGTGTGCAAGTGCATATAAATAATATTACTTTTCAGTAATTTAGAACGGAGGAATGTAATTTATTATTTGTTTTGGACATAAGATGTTTTGTTTGTACGGATTGGCAGCAATGTGTCATTCTGACAATTGATATTTCAAATTGAGACTTGTAACGAAATCAGTCATTGCATGAATAAACGATTAGTTTTATAAGCAGTGCAATTCATTTGCGCAGATAAAACACTTGAAACATCGTAATACTTTATTTATAATTATGATCGCATTTAACGCTTCATTAGCCAGACTGAAAAATCAAATATTTCTCATTTAAATACATTTTATTAGTGAAATATTTTAATCTTTGTTTTCTAAATTTAGATTTTTAGCAGCTATTTTTTCCATAAAAATTGATTCCTAACAAATACCGAAACCAAGATTTTATTAAAAGTTCTTTTTTTTTTTAAATATATTTTAGCTGTAAATGTTTCCTTTCAACTCCAGAAAACACCAAGGATGTTTTATTTTCCTGAACTCCCCCAATGAATCTCCTCAGCGTTCTTCGCGGGATGAAATAATGACTTCCTCTCCCTCCGATGATTGTAGTTGCCCCCAGCAGATCCCTGCCAAATGGCTCAGAGAAGGAAAGAGATAAATAGAGACCCCTGAGTGTAATCACCTCCAGAAATAGTACATGGTAGAAATAAAGACGTAAACACGAAATATCAGTATTATAGCCGGTTTCGGTTAGTTCACGGTTTACTGATTTTCTTCCTGTTCGCGGCTGTTTATGATTTGAAGTTGAAAAGAATAAAGGAAAAAGGTTCGAATTATTCAAAATTCAAATTGATAAAAAAATTTAATCATTACTAGTTAAAAGGTTAAATGCAATAAAACTAAGTAGCTTTTACTTAAAATACTGAAAATGAATAAAACAAATATCCATTAATATTTGCTTTATTTTTACCTGCACATCTTTTTTTGTCACTTTAAAATGCAATGTCGGTTTTTTTTTCTTTTTTTTTTTTTTTTTTTTTGAGGTTTCACAGCTAGAAGTTATTCTAGTATTTATATTTTTATGCGTATTTTCTGCACCTTAATCGTACGAAAAATTGTTAGCGTCTATGAACTTCTTTAAAAAAAATGTCAGTTACGTTTTTAATTATTGTAGGGGAAGGTGGGATACCTCGGACCTATTTTCACTTTTCGATTTTTAATTTCATAATTATTTGCCAAATCTAAATACAAACACCTTTAGTAAAAACTTTATGATTTTTCACACAACATATAATTATCTTAAAATTTTATTTAACTTTTTCAATTACTTTTTTTTGAAGAAACAGAAGAATGCAATTAGTACCAAGGTACACCACCGGTGGTGTACCTTGGGTCTTGGGCTGGCGTACCTTGGACCAATGATTAACAGGTAAAGAGAACATGATTTTCTATAAGAAGTAACTCTGGAATATGAAAATGTATTACCAATCGTTTTATCGCATCTAATATCATTTGAAAATAATAATACAAAAAACAATATTGTTGGAGCATATAATTGTTATTTTTTTGAGACCATATTTTTACGTTAGGGGATCATTATGCTCTGCTAAAAGACTCGCCTGGGCTTCATACTGGCCTTTTAACTTCATGCTTCTTCGATAAGGGGCACTTGGGAAATAAAAGCTTAAAGCATGCCTTATTCTTCCTACTTACTTAATTAAAACCGTTTATCGTGGCTTATCCCTTCCCTTATCTGTTTGTATTTTTAAGAAGATGAATAATTTGTTTTAAACAGTGGAAATATGTGCCCACTATATATATGTTAATAAAATATATTATGTTTGGGTCATTCTCACGGAAAGTTATTTTCATGTCTTCGTTATAATTTGGGAAGATTTTCTAACTGAGTGATTCCATACCAACTCACCGAATGGGGGTCGCACGACCGACTCGGATTTTCTTTTAATTTGGCACACATGTTGATCATATAGAGGCATGGAGAAGTCCAAATTGTTAGGTTCCTGCTCCACTTATTTTCTGAGATACATGCTCTCAAAGTTTGTCCGCCACGTCAAAATACTAAAAAAGTGATGTTATTTAATCATTTTTTATAAAAAATCGTACTCATGCGAAAAAAAAGTGTTAGATATCTATGGAAACTAGTTACTCCAAGCATTCCGAAAAAAATACTAGAACGTTCATAATGAAAATTGCTAAGGTACAGGGCTCTTTGAAGTTGTCACCACAAAAATTTGATTTTGCAGATTTTGCTAAAATTGAGGCATTTATTGCAAAAAAAGGCAAACAAAACCAAAGGTTTTCTAACTTTCTGGTAGTGTACAGGTCCTCTCTGTAAATTGCTACGCAATAACTTTTTTGGGTTTCTCACACCTTCTTGGAAATATTTTAGCTTAAAGATAAGCCATAAGGCAAAAAATGCGTTTTTGGCCATCTTGGCAGCCATTTTTCTCATAAAGGGGGAGCAGTAGAAACTTTAATTTTTTTTTAAACAAGCCACTGATATGTTAGCTATTCACAGGAAAAGAGTTTACTTTTGGTTATTTCTCCCATTAAGATATATCCTGCTAACAGTATATGCATGTTTTTCGCGACGACCATATGCTTTTGTTCCCCTTCTCATGAACTTAAAATTAATTAAACCAAAAAATAATAGTATATTTATTAAAAGCTGTATTATCTACCCAATATGCCATGAAGTTTAATTTATTAAACCATTGAACAATAAATTAGATAATTGATGAAAACAAGAAATAGTATTAATTTAATTAATATTATTAAATTAATTAACATAAAGGAGCTCTAAATATTTATATTATAAGCAATACCCAATCTTGTGATTGGGATACTCCTGTTTTTAATTGAAGAATTTCTTGAATATCACATGAATATCAGGAAAATAAATGAGGTCTTTTCGTTTGATGTAGGATATTTTATGACAAATTTCATTTGATGGGCTACTAACTGAGCATGGTGATAAAGAGCTATTAATTTCAGCATCGAGTTCCATTTTACCTTATTAACAGTTAAATATTTACAAAATAATTAAATAAATAATTTAATATAAAGCCATGCTTGAAGAATTAAAATTAGTGCAACTAATTTATTCCCATATTGATCTTTACAAAACTGACATGTGTTGAGCACTGATAAGAACTGACAAGAGTAAGTTTACTCACTAAAATACTAGTTCACAGATACTATAACCCTTTAAATGCCGCACTATGTTCCAAGTATAAAAATTTGAGTTGCTGCATAAAAATAGGACTCTTAGGCATCCCTTTAGACAATGCGAAAAAAAAAAAATTATCAACGATTTTGGGCATGTTCCTTGGTACATTTGGGAACATTGGCATGTTATGTTAATTTTTTCCCTAAGGCTTTTAATCGATTCCCCTTTACGCTCCCAGTAGTATTTATTCATAAAATGCTTGATATGACTGATCATATTTGACAAATTCATTTTAATTTAAAACGTTAAACATTTCAAAACATTGAAAAAAAAAAAAAAAACCGCAGTTTATAAAGAAATATTGTCAAACAAATATGTCCTTTTCATCAACGTCCAACTGTTCTTTCTGCATTGCATATTAGTTCTGTCATTTTCGATAAATGACCCAAATATTCAATTGGCGAAAATTTGAGGAAAATTCAACCGGGATAAATTTGCCAATTCTGGAAATGACTCACAGAGTTTTTTTTATGGGTTTTCGTTTCTATAGTTTCATCAAAAGATGCATTTTTTCTCCAGTTAATTTCTTTTTTAGATGATTTTCTCTTTCTCTTGGATTTTGGAGAAGCTTCCGAGGTAGATGGGGCATCAATAATCGTCTCCTCATCCGATACATCGTTTGGTGATTTGCGGGTGAATACTTCTATTTGTCCGCAAACATCAGCAGGAACAACCTTATCAAATTCATTGTCATTAACATCTTCTTCATCTGTTATTGCCCCGGTCTCATCTGGTGGTAATTGGCAAATTTCTACTACAGAATCTGTTGATTCATCTGAGTCTGATAGGGCTTGAAAATATTCAATAGCTTCTTGCAAAGTTAAAAACTTTTCTCTGGAACCCATTCTTTCCACGACTTGAAACAGAAAGCGAAACCTCCACAAGGAGGAAAAAAAAAAAAGATTAAAAACATTGATTGGGGGCCGAATCTCTGGTCTCACGTGACAAGGAAGGGATATTTATTGCTAACAGGTTGTAGCCTGAGCGGGGTGCAAGAGAAAACCTGTAAACATCTTCATTTCTACGTGCAGAGCGATTTTTCGACATCACTCCCATCCAAAACTGGAGACGAGGGGGAGGGGAGGGGGCAAAAAGGGGAGCAGTGGAACT
Organism: Uloborus plumipes; assembly: GCA_038373865.1. NCBI lineage: Eukaryota > Metazoa > Arthropoda > Arachnida > Araneae > Uloboridae > Uloborus > Uloborus plumipes. The sequence continues at coordinate 2,804 of JAXGGA010006762.1, read as the reverse complement.
TCGAAAGGCCACCCACTTTCTTTTTCAATGCGTCAAATGAGGTTGTTTTCAATTCCAAGGCTTTCACTGATTATATAACCGAACTTAGGAAGCGGCGTGAATTACCGGATTTTGTATAGCGTTACTTGCCAATGTTCCCATGTGGGAACAACGAAGTTTGATCGCTTATAGGAGCTACATTTTTGCCTTAATTTTTTATTTGTCATGTTAGATCATTAAAAGCATCCTTATTTATGGTTACTTTAGAATATCAAAAAAGTTGAGCCTTTTTGAATTTTTTTTTTCTATCTCCGTGAAAATCCATAAAAAAGCATATTTTTGCGATTTTTTGTAGAAGCCAATAATTGTAGTAGCTAACTAGATTTTTTCTCAAAAAATCAGTTCTACTTTTGACAGTAAATGGAAAAAAAAATTAAATCCACAGAAGCGAAACTTTTTTTTAACGATTTTTTAAAAATGATGTTCCCATTTGGGAACATTGGCAATTAAAAGTACATTCTATTTTCTACAAAATAATGCTGCAACAAAGAACAAGGGTATAAAGGGGTAGGTACTAAAGAATTTCTTGAAAAATCAATTGAAATAAAGGAGCTTCGAATATTTATCTCATAGGCAATACCCGACCTTGTGATTGGATGTTCCTGATTGATGGCTATAAACAGGAGGATACCCTTGTTCTTTGTTGCAGTATTATTTTGTAGAAAATAGAATGTATGCTTTATAGTATCTGTAAACTAATATTTTAGTGAGTAAACTTTTTCTTGTCAGTTCTTATCAGTGCTCAACGCATGTCAATTTTGTAAAGATCAGTATGGGAATAAATTAGTTGCACTCATTTTAATTCTTCAAGCATGGCTTTATATAAAATTATTTATTTAATTATTTTGTAAATATTTAGCTGTTAATAAGGTAAAATGGAATTCGATGCTGAAATTAATAGCTCTTTATCACCATGCTCAGTTAGTAGCCCATCAAATGAAATTTGTCATAAAATATCCTACATCAAACGAAAAGACCTCATTTATTTTCCTGATATTCATGTGATATTCAAGAAATTCTTCAATTAAAAACAGGAGTATCCCAATCACAAGATTGGGTATTGCTTATAATATAAATATTTAGAGCTCCTTTATGTTAATTAATTTCTCAAGAAAGTATTTAGTGCTTTATAATTATGAATGCATAATGCTCAGGCATCAGAGAAATACTATTTTTTGTTTTCATCAATTATCTAATTTATTGTTCAATGATTTAATAAATTAAACTTCATGACATATTGGGTAGATAATACAGCTATCAATAAATATATCATTATTTTTTGGTTTAATTAATTTTAAGTCCATGAGAAGGGGAACAAAAGCATATGGTCGTCGCGAAAAACATGCATATACTTTCAGCAGGATATCTCTTAATGGGAGAAATAACCAAAAGTAAACTATTTTCCAGTAAATAGCTAACATATCAGTGGCTTGTTTTTTTTAAAAAAATTAAAGTTTCTACTGCTCCCCCTTATGAGAAAAATGGCTGCCAAGATGGCCAAAAACGCATTTTTTGCCTTATGGCTTATCTTTAAGCTAAAATATTTCCAAGAAGGAGTGAGAAATCAAAGTAATGCATTGTGTAACCATTTATAGTAAACATCTGTACACTACCAGAAAGTGAGTAAACCTTTGGTTATGTCTTCCTTTTTTTGGAATAAATTCCTCAATTTTAGCAAAATCGGGAAAATCAAATTTTTGTGATGGCAACTTCTAAGAGTGCTGTACCTTAACATTTTCCGTTATAAACATTGCCAAATTTATTTCGAAATGCCAAGAGTAGCTAGTTTCCGTAGATATCAAACACTTTTATATTGCATGAGTAGAAATTATAAGAAAAAATTATTAAAAAACATCAATTTTTTGGTATTTTGAAGGTCTGGACAAACTTCGAGAACCCGTATCTCGGGAAATAAGTGGAGCAGGTAACTTTCCTTTTGGGCTTTTTCATACCTCTATACCATCAATCTGTGTACCAAATTAAAAAAAAAAAAATCCGAGTCGGTCGTGCGACCAACTTTTTTTTTTCGGTGATTTGGTATGGAATTGCTCAACTATTAAGTATTTTAAGGGATTGACATTCGTTTCAAAATGAGGTTAACAAGGAAATCAAAGTCAAAATTTTGTATTTTCTTTAAAATATATTTTATATAGGCTTAAAGTACAGTAACGTCATTCCCTCACTTGTCCCCACTGCTGGAATAAAATAAACAAAATTATTTCTAAACAAACAAGGAAGAAGTTAAAATTTTTGTTCATTTTATTTCAAAATATTGAATAAGGTAAGTAAACAAAAATATTTAAAATGGCATTTTCATTAAAAAATACTTCACGCAAGTATTCTTAATAATTTGTCCCCATCGGGTAGCGTCATTCCTTCAATACAGTAAATTTCCCTCTCAGAATCGCAAATATATATATATATACATACATAGATACATATATATATATATATATATATATATATATATATATATATATATATATATATATATATATATATATATATATATATATATATATATATGTGTGTGTGTGTGTATATTAAACAACAAGTTTGGCAATTTACAGTTGGCAACACAGAATTTTGCAGCCCATTTCCGTCTTTAAGTTGATGAAAATTTGTTCTTAAAAGCCATCTAAAAGCGTATTATTAGGTAAGGTTCTTTGCGTGAATCATTCCCTCACACTTGTTTTTACAGTTAAATAAAATAAAATAATTTAAAAAAACAGGCTGATCATGTGTTACTTCTGCGTTTAATAATA
>JAXGGA010006761.1:0-67477 GCA_038373865.1 Uloborus plumipes | reverse complement strand
AATTTTCATTCTGAATTTTCTTCGATAAGGAACACAGTAGTCATGGCATTCAAGTTTGACGTGAATGTTTTGTGTGAATTAATTGAGCAGCAACCGTGTCTATGGGATAAGCGAAATATTTTACTCAAAAACAAAATTCACAGGGATAAAGCCTTGGAAGAAGTTTTTAGATTTTTAGATGAGGAATATGACGGCGAATCTTCTACAGAAAAGAAAGAGACAGGTAAGTTCAAAAAGCATTGTTCGTAACTATAAAAATATATTATACACTTTAGATTAAACTACTTGTGTTAAATAACCTTGTCCAGATTTTAACTTTTTACTATTCTTTGTAAATTTAGTAAAAATATTTAAAATCACCTAACAACAATACCTCGCCTACAATGTACCTTTCTTTAAAAATATCGTGCACCCAATACCGTTTCTTAATTTGTTTTCTTTTTCTCCGGAGGTTAAGCAAATATAGTAGTTGTAATCTGTTAAATTGAGCAGCCATAATAATATACGTGCGAACACAGTGCTGCTTCGAAATGAAATGCGGTGGAAAATGACCCGTTCGGAGAAACGATATCGTTTGAATGGAAAAGCAGTGCTATAGACGACACGACACCGTACTTATCGTTGCAGTATTACCGTCCGACTTTCGCCGTTGTCGTGTAGTCAAGTGGAAAAGCGCCCTATGGCGTGATGACAACGGCACAAAAATAACTGGTCGTCTCGCATACAGACCGCCTTCGTGAAGCCTTCTGCGCACGGTAGAAGTTGACACCAACCTTCCCGTGGCTGCATCCAGGGAGGATCTGAGAAGAGTTGGAGTAGCAGATCTACTCCTGCGTACACATAACCTCAAATATGGGTCATCAGCGCCCGTCGTAGCTATTGGCCGTCCTTGACTGAACCTCCTGGATGCCTAATATGTGGTTAAAAATTGGTTCCAAAGTCTATGAACCACAAAAGGACTCACATTTAGCCACCTGGACACTTCTGTATGACTTTATCCTGCCTCTAGTCTCCCAATGGCTCTGCATCTTTGTTCTGCTGGTAAATGATGCCTAGAAGTCATAGCTACGAGTTGGCTAGCTCAGATTTCTTTTGGTAGTATATCGGCGAGATTTATAGGCTTGCTCTCAAACGTAGTTTTTTAAGCTCATCGAAGATGACGTACTCCGATTGCAGGGCCACTAATTTGCATAACATAGTTTTACTCAGCAACTCTTACTTAGCAACATATCCAAATTTGTATGATTTGGATTAGTTTTCAGGGAGTTATAGCGATTTTTGTGATTTTTAATTAATTTATGATAACCGCAGTGTATTTCAAAAGTATTTCAACTTTTTGAATAATTTTTCTTTATACATATAAATAAGTCTATTTATCATCTACGCGTCATTTTTAAAAATTAAGTTCAGTCTATTAATGAAGAAAAAAATATTTTTGTAAATGCATACAGTCTAGGAAATAAAGTTTGATATTTTGAAAAATTTAAAAAAGAAAAAAAAATGAAATGAGATTACTCAAAAAAGCAATGTTTTAAAATTATAGAAAATAGCCTATTTCTACTCCTTTTAGTGCCTAAACAAGTAAGCATGCACCAAGTCCCTTGTATTTTTCCCAGAACAAATCTTTAATTTTAAGAATGACATATATATATATATATATATATATATATATATATATATATATATATATATATATATATATATATATATATATATATATATATATATATATATATATATAGTATATATATATATATATATATATATATATATATATATATATATATATATGTTTTTTTTTTTTTTTGTATACACGTTTATGTTACGTTAAGTGCTAACTTTACACCAACTTTAAATTTATTAAATTGGACCAACAAAGCAAGTTGCAGAGTTTAAAGCTATTCAGCGCCCTATTCTTTGCTGATTCATTCATCTTTTAAACGGCTTAGAGAGAGAGAAAGAGAGAAAATGCATCTCTCTAATAGAGACATTGCTATTTTTATTCTACAGGACATTTAAAACCACATCAATAGTTTCAATTACGCATTGAAACATGAATATATTTTTAAAATGAAGTAAGTAATAATTAAAAAAAACTACCCTTTGGAAAAAACCAATCAACTAAAATACATTTGAAAGAGTGAATGATGAAAAAAAGAGAAATGTTTGTAGTTCTTCAAAGACGATTCGTATTCTATAAAATAATCAATCTTCGAAAAGAATTTTATTCTCGTATATATGATCAGAAGTTTTTACTGGACAAGTATCCATTTGGTTAATCTTCAAAATCAATAGCCAGCTAGATTTTTGAAAGATACTAAATTTTGTAAGATATTTTCCAGTTATTGTGACTGTTTTCTTTTTTTTTTCTTTATTATTATTATTTATTTTAAACTAATTATATATAAGGACTATACTTACTAACAATATTCTTTAAGATCTAATATTTATTCTGATTTGTTTTCTAAAAAGACTGATTTTACCTCACACACATTTTATGCTTCCTTGGTTGTATTAGTTGAAGTTATGCATTCGGGGTACACTATTTTGAAAAGCATGTAAATTTAATACTGTTCCTACAATTTTACGGTAGCAGTTACTGGCATCCATGTTGCTAGTAACATTTGCTGTACAATCCTATTTTGCTGTAAAATATTACGACAGAAAAACGACATTGAAAAAAAAAGAAAATGCGAAGCGGCAATTATTGAACTTGGAACCCTACAATCCCTGCCTTGTTTCGCTATCCAATCCACCATACCAAGAAGGGACGCATCTGGCGAGTCAATTGGCGATGCAATTGATTTTTTTTCCTGGTACAATTTACTGTAGAAAAAAATAGATCTACTGAAACACCTGCATTTTACAGTAAGATTTACCTAAAAGTTTCTTGAGCTTTAACACTGTAGCATATGTAATTTATTTCTGTACTAGCGGTACCTGCACGGCTTTGCCCGTGGTATAAAATTAAAAATTCATTTGTAAAAAGTTGATATAGCAAAAAAAAAACTCTATTTTAGTTATTCAACTATAATTCTTTTAAAGAATGATATAAAAATTTGGCATGGACCCCACACTACTTTCCTTTACGTGTAAATTTCTTAGTAAATGCCTTAAGTGCTAAAATAGTGCTTGGAGTGAGCAAGATAACAATTCAAACATTTACATCCCTAGTTTGCCACAAAACAATGCAAAAAAATGTTTTTCAATGATTAATCTCCTAAATATCGCCGATTTTAACATCATTCAGTGGATTTTTCGCAAAATATCGCCAATAGCACCAAATTGAACCCAAATAAAAAAAATAATTTTTTTCGCCAAATTTGCCGCCAACTTGGCGATATGTCGCCAAATTGGCGTCAAACACTTGGTGACTAAAAGCTTGGCGATATTTCGCCAAGTGCTCGCGCCAATTCATATCACTTTTGTCTGCATTGAAATTAACACTGATTTACCCCATAAAAGGGGTAAAAACCCCCTTGGGGAAATTCGAATGCAACCCCAAGGGGAGGTGCACAAAAATAAGCCAAAAGAGAAAATAAGAACAATTTTGCTGCTCACAGAAATCTTACCAAAGTTTAAAAGAAGAAGAAAGTTTTCTTTCCTAACTTCAAAAACAAAATAATAGAAATTTCGTGCATTATTCTTCACCATGATAATAAAAACAATAAACATCGACAAACATCAACCAGCAAATGATAAATTAAAAGCCAAACTCGTTCACTCAAGCCATTTACTGCAATTTATATTGAAATAAAAAAAAAGGAAATAAAATATGTTTTGCCAGACGATAAATTTAGAATGGTTTACTATCATGTTGTTTCTTTTTTGACCTCATTTAGTTAAACAATGTTTCCCTCTTCTACACAACTCGTCAGATCGCCAAAATATCTCTAAACTCACAAAAATGGTACGCGTCAGTTTCTTCCTTCTCTACCTTTTTTAAAGAAAGGACTCGATTTCTCATTTGATTGACAGGTGCCATCTTATCACGATTTTATTATATTTCATTTGACTAATTTTAATAAGGCTTGGAGTTTGGATTGCTACAAAAACAAATACATTTTTAAAATTATTAATGGAAAAAGAACGAAACAAATAAACGAAATAAAAACGTAACCATGGTAACAACATTAAAAGTTGATTTCCGTTGATAAAATAATTCATTTCATTAACCATTTTAGAATCGTTTGGCTTGCTTTACTGAAGATAAGCCTTGAATTCCAGGATTCTAAAAACAATTGTTACAGCTCTCCTGATGATCGTAGAAACTTCGAAAAAACTTCATTTTGTGCAGAAAATTTCAAGCTTTCGAATGACATAAGACTTGAAAATGTGTATGAAATATTTTTTCCCTATTTTATCAAATTTATGCTAAGAATTCGAATAGAAAAAGAACGAAATAGAATTTTCGAAAAATCGCTTCGAGGTGCAAAACTACATGCTACAATCTAATTTTGTGTCAAGTGGCATGAAACTCGACCGAACGGTTTGGGCGCTACGCGCGTAACAGACAGACAGACAGAAGGACAGAAAGAAAGACAAACCTTCAGCTTTATTATTAGTAGAGAAAATGTATAGATTTTGGTATTTCGTGTCTTACATTTTTTCCGCAATTTATGTACAGTATACCTTACCTCAAAATGCCCAATTATAGATTATTTTAAAGTCAGTCGCACACGGTTTATCTACACTCAAAAAATACTCTAACTTTTGTAGCAATTGTGCTGTAATTTTCCTATTTCCGCGTTTGCAATCTCATCTAAAAGCATGGCGTGCTTTCAGACAAAGAAATGATGAAATCAATGGGATAAATGAAATGCTATGAAATCAACAGAAAAAGCTCTAATAAAATGCGGATCGAGACTTCAACAGACGCACCTAAGTTAGTAAATACTAGTGACATCACCTTTAGTCGAGCTTCATTGGCTAGGTGGTTTAAGCAGTAGAATGGTGCAGTTGAGATCATCAGTTCTGCTCCCACTGTTACTCTGTATGACTTTTCCTTTCTTTAAGCTAGCATAGAGAATGTTTTTAATTCTCATTTTTTTTTCAGGATATGTTTTTAAACTTAGTTTCAGCCGGTGTGATTCATTTTTGAAATTTTATGAATCTATTTTTGATTATTCCATTTTTCAAAGCGTATTAACTCTTTTAAGCTAAATCACGTGAGATTTAAGCATGCTTTCTGGTTTTCTATTGAATATTGATGAATGATGACTTTTTTCTTAATTTGTAAAACATGTCCTTTTTTTTTTCAACTTAATGTTTATACTTACCCACACACAAGCGTACGGACAATTCCAAGGGTACTTATCAATTGCTGAATTAAAAGCAATAAAAAGCCACATATGTTATGTCTTTGTTTCATTGCATGTTTATGAATAACATGGATTTTACTTTGATATAAAACATTCCAATTTCGATTATTTAAATAAGAAACGTTTTTTCTATTATTTTTTTCTCATTAACGGGCGTATCTAGTTATTTTTGTTCGTTACTAAGCCTTAAAATATTGTTTTAACAATGCTTCTAGGTACCTTTAAAAAATATTGGATTACACAGAAGAGTCTATGGATGTATTTGTATATAATGATGTATTTGAAGTCTATGTGCTGCAAAAAAAACGGTTTTGTGGTACAAACGATAATCTATGACAATCGAGTGGGCCTTATGTAGATAGATTTATACATGAATGGATAACACATGCATATTCATTTTATTTTAACCGAGTACAGCACATGCTAAACTGTTTAACTATATTCGTATACATTGTATTTATTACTATTTATTGCTAGCTTCTTTTTAAAATTAACGTCCTTTTAAAACACATCGCTCAAATTTCAATCCTTTAACTAAAGGTCACTTTTATCCGCAGGTCTCTATCCCAGAGTGGTAAAAACGCGCTTTATCATGTTAAAGGCAGGCAGAAAATAACGACTTTTAGAAGAATCCATCAAACCATTCAAGTATCTGCCTCAAAATCTATAGGAAAAAGGAAGAAAGAAAATTGAAACATTTGTAGATCGGTAAAGAGGTTTTTTCTGATGTAAAAAGACTTTTTCTTAGAGAAAAAGAATTTCTCTCGTAGAATGTGTGATCGGAAAATGTGCTGAAAAAGGATTGAGTTAATCTTCGATATTACTGTCATTCCAGGAAGGAAAAGAATGTTATCTAAAGAGTGTATTCTTGCTCGCGAAAAAGATATTTTTCCTGTTTTAATCTTTAAGCTTCGTAAAAATTCATGTATTTGTGAGGTACTATATATTCACATAAAAGCGTAGTTTAAACACTGAAATTTAATGCAAATATTTAGGAAAAGAATATGAAACACCAAATAGTAATCAACTTTGTGAAATGAATTAAGAAACAATAAACTGTGATTTAAAAAAATCTTTATTTCAAATATTACAGTGTGTCTTAGAGATATTCAATATAACTAAATATTTTCAATCTTGTGACCATTCTTTTCACGGTAAATTTTTTGCAGATTTCAGCTCTAATCTCTTCTGAGCCTAAGGTATATGATGTTTTTTACGTCTCTTAAATGCAGTTTAAAACCCAAAAGAACATTTTTAAAGTAGTTGCTATGGATAGAGATGCATTATCCGATTTCTGACAGCGGAAGGTGTCAGCCAGGTGGAGGAACCATTAACTCTGATGTTTATGAAGAGATACTTCAAAACCTCTGCAGATTCATCAAAAACCAAAGACCGGGGCTGCTCACAAAGGGTATGGTTCTACTCCATAATAACGTGCATCCACACATATCTAAGTTTACCCTCGTAGTACTGGCCAAGTTTAAGTGGGAGAAGTTTGACTATCCACCCTATAGCCCAGACAAGTCACCTTACCATGTCTATGTGTTTGGTCCTTTGAAAAGCATCTGAATAGGAAGCGCTTCATTTCGAACGACAAACTCAGGGACACTGTAAAAGACTTGGTCTCTTCACAGCCACGGGAATTTTGGGAACAAGGAATTCTTTGGTCAGTTAAACAGTGTGAGTACTGTGCTCAGGCCTATTGTGAATACTTTTAATAAAGTTTTTTATTTATACGCACAGTATCATTGGGTACCTTTTCATTTGAACTACACTAATATGTTTATTTTCAACTGAAATTTCACATACGACACGCGAGTAACATCATGGCCTACCAGTTATAGTTTTCTGATGATTCTTACAAGTTGATAAGCTAGAAGTTTCGGAAAAAACAGCTAATCCACTCATTATCAATTATGTAACGCCGTATTGCTCACCGGAAAAGCATTACAATTCAGGGGAAAAGACACATGATGGTATATGACACCCCCTCCCCCTCCATCACTCAAGAGAGAATCTGTAACCAATAGATTGCATGTTGATTAGGCAATTCTGCAATGAGCTGTTCTGTTTTACTTTAAATAGTTGCAAAGTAGTATGTTCCTACAAGATACCTCCTTATATCATGTGGGAAACATCAGCAAACAAGCCATGTAGTTTTTTTAGGTGCTTCTTTGTTGTAATGAATGCTAAATGCTGAAAATTAAATTTGGTATAAGTTCAAAAGTGTGCAAGCTAAATCATGCGTTTACTCTGTTTTTTGAATAAAGATAATTTTTAATGCTCAAAATTTAGGTGCATAAAAAGTTGTCATGAAAAAAACTTACAACTTCACAAATTAAATTCTTGAGTTAGTAAAATATTATTAACATGTACGTATGTACATACCTATTGCGCTAATTAAAGATTATACATGTTTTTTTAAGTAAAAGTTATAAAGGTTTTATTTTCAGGAACTACAGTCAAAGTCTCAAAAACAAATAAAAACCAAATTAATATACAATTACATAGTCCACACTTGTATTAAAATCGATTAATTTCAGTCATATCTAACTTAAAAATAAGAAAAAAATTATAATCACTAAATTTTAAACCTCATTGCTAATTTCTTTTCTGTGTATATAGTTTACAAATTAATTCATAATATTTTATTTATTTTATTTTATTTGAAATCTTAACGACTCAACTTTAGGTATAGAAAACGTAAAAACAACTACGTATAAAAATAAGATATGTTAACAACAGAATCACCAGTGCTATTTTATTAATAACGGTATTATTGTAAGTAATATCGTTTTATTAGAAACACTATTATTGTGTACTTAATTTTTATATGTTTTTGCTAATAATAATGCTTTCGTATTTTTTATATGTTTTTACTTATCAGTATCCTTTACTTGCTCAATATCTTTCACTTATTGTATATTCCCATAGTGAAGCTATCAGAAAAAGAAAGATGAAAATAATCCAATTCTTTAATTATCTGTCTGAATGCTCTTTTTATAGACTTCATCATTTTTCGTTTGATCCATTTATGTCCTTTCTTTTAGATGTTCCCTTGTCTGCACTCATTCTTTAATAATAATAGAAAAGAGCCAAAAGGTAAAAGATATTGCTTTCGGAAAAGAAAAAAGCTGACTTCAAACTAGGGTGATATTGGGGGAAAAGAAGATATTTCTTATTAGAACTGCAGATCGTAAGAAAAAGTCCTTACAGCTACTATTTTCCCATTTTATCCCTGCTAGTAAATGTACTGAATAATGGAGTTATGGCTCAGCTAAGCAACTATATCAGCTACAGGGATAATAGTAGCTTATATACGTATTAAAACAAAATATTTTATGATATAATTTGCAGACTACAAGCTTTTATCTACTAATTATATTCCAGGTATCTGCGAAAATTTTAGCAACAACAACAACAGCAATAATAATAATACATTTTCTAATTTTAGTGCTAATTTAAGCCCATCATATTTTTTTAGATTTATAATTTTCCCTCTAAAAATAGTACAGGTTTAAGTTTATAAAATATACTTTAACTTTTAAACCGAAACTTATAGATTTTATGCAAAGGGAGCTCGAAGAAAGAACTCTGCCTCAGAGCAATAATTATGAGTTCAAAAAGTAAAAATAAAGAACAATATCGGATTCTTTTGCACCACTCGAAAGTATTTTATGTGTTCTTATATAAAAAATCAATACGTCTAGCCATAATTTTTTAGTCTGGAATATCTTTTAACAAGCACAAATAATCATTTATTTAATCTACTTTGAAGTGTTTTCCAACTTGAATGATCTTAGTTGTGTGGTCCAGTTTCTCTAAACATTGCAAAGGAAAATATAAGGAAAAGCACTTATTTATGTTTAACGCAAAGTAATTTTCAAAAAAAAGTCTCCCTCAAAAAAGTAAAATAAAATAATGCCATGTAATTTTATATGGAGTTATGAACTAATATGTATAATGCATTTTGTCAAATGAAATGATAAATAAGATGAGTCAAATCACAGTAAAACGAAAGAGTAAAAAGGGGAAAAAATAATTTATTTCTACTAAATTGATGATTTGTAAACGATTTGGTGCAAGACAGTCTTAAGTAAAACTCCTATAATTTAAAGAAATTTTATTTATAATTGCTACATCTACCAACTTTAAGCTCGAATCTAGTGGACCCTACATTGTCTTCTCCAGGTACAGTCACCAAATAAATTCTGACTCCCTATCTGCTAATTAAAAGTAGTGCCAAGCCAAAGGAAAATCATTAGGCAAATATATGTGGATTGCTCAAAAAATAACTGAAATTTCTGATGAACTCTGCAGTGTTTTCTCATGGTTGTACGTCATTTAATCATTCTCTAATTTCAATCTAAAATCAGAGAGTTTTAACCGAAAAAAATAATACTAAAGCACTTAACTTGTCATTAACATAATTCAAATTACGTTTTTTTCTCATCCTAACTTAATTATTTCTAAACCATTAAAAACTATATAAAACTGTTTACAAAAACTCCTAAAAGTGCTGATTATACATAATTTGAAGGAAGAAAAAAGATTTAACTTCAGCACCTGGCTTATCTTAGGTTAAAGATTTCCCCACGTCACTCTATGTGATATACTAAGTAGTTTAATAATATAAAATGTAATAAATTATTTTTTTTGTTTATAAAGTAATTTTAGAATCAATCACACGTCGTACTAAAACAAAAAATAAAAATCATCGTTTTTTTCTTCTTTTTTTTAATAAAAAGCTGTTTTTAACACTTTCATGGCTTTTAGAATATATTTTTCTGCTATATGGACTATACTTACTAATTGACAATGATATAAAACATCATATAATGAAAATAGGGGGAAACACTTTAAAATAGACTCTGTAAACACAAGTACAGTAGAAATTAAGACACGATAAAAATTTAGTTGAAATGTTTTCAGATTGTATTTTAAATTAAGCTTATCTTGCCTTGACAAAGCATGTATTTATTGATACATTCACGTTACTTAATAAACTAGCATAATGTTATTTTAATAACACTCTTATTTTCAAATAAAATAATTTTCTGTAAAAAAATCAACAGAAGATGTTTTAAAACTATCAATTGTGATACAGAAGTAATTATTCGTTTTTAGGGGCTATAACTCCATATAAAGCTGTTGTATCAGCTTACTGTGTGATGACAAGGGCAAACAAGCAGCCAAAGAATCGTGAAGTTTAAAGAATCCAGCTATTTTTCAGTTTAGGTCAACATTTTTCACTGCCCCTGTTTTTTTTTTATCTCGTATAATAACGGAAAAACATTTTCTCGATGATGGTCTCATTTTATTTCAGCTCAAATGTTATTACAAAGAAATTCATTTATCACGTTTAATTTTGCAAATTAATGTTAAATTGTAAAGAACGCCATCACAGTATCACTGAACAATTCAAAATTTATCATTTTTTAAAACTTCAACTTGTTAAAAATATCCGTGTTTAAAATATTAAACCATAAATATTATATCAGCACTAACGCACCCATCATGTAAGTATAAATTTATAATTTAGTTTCACATCATCTAAAACACAAACTTCAAACTGATGTAAATCTTCAATTAAAAATAATTTTATGATGTACTTGGATTTAGTTTTGAAGGAACATTTTCATTTTTGAAAAATTTCATGAGTTAGGTTTAATTAAAGTGAAATTAGTTTTAATACAAACAATTAAGCTCGTCATAAATGGCTTCATTTTCCAGCATTTTACTAAAATAAACTGTTTTCAAAGTTTCCTCGCCTTTTAATGGAATTAGGCAACTGCCAAGAATTTGTTTAAGGAAATGGTTTTGATGTAAGCTCGTTTCATAGTCGACATTAATAACATATTTTTAATGAAAGGAAAACTCTTTAATTACATCCTTCTGCAAAATCGTGCAAAAGAAAAGTAAACACTACCAAAATTGTTCATATTTATTAGACTACATGGGTATCAGAGCTCTATTAGATGAAATCTATTTGATTTAAGGCAGGATAGGCAAGCGTTTCCTTTCTACCAGCACCATTAACCCATTTATGCCCAGTTGCCTAAAAACGGGACGCTTGTTAGTTACTGCATACAAAAACCTGTAATGGGTTTATCATTTTACTAAAGCTGTTTTTCACAAGTTAAATAGTCCTTCTTCTTGAGAAAACCAGTTAGAGCCACTATTTGGACATCAGAGTTTATTTATTGACAGCTATTTTCAGACAAATCAGTCAAGCAACGATCCAGCATGGGTAGCCACAGAAAGTAAGTTTTTTTTGCGAACTTATTTTTCATAAAATTAAACTATTTTAAAATGATTTGCTTAAAATTGATCACAGATGCCTTCTGTAATGTTACTTTGCAAAAGTAAAGTCAAGTAAGGTCGTATTTTGCTCACATATCTGCAAAATATCCCATAAACAGGACGTTAAATAACTTAATAAATATGGCAACGGCAAACTATTTCAAGCCTAAAATGTATGTAAACCATTCCAAGTAAGAGTTTTAAGCAGATAAAAATTGAAAAAAAAAATGTTTAAAAAACTTGGGCATAAATGGGTTAAGGTGGAAGACCGTTTTAGCTTAACACACATACCATAAGGACCCGTTTATACGGTAGGCATTCATTAATCACACAAAAAGGACAATGACAGGAGAGACAGGAAGTACGTTCATGCCTAAGCCGGGATTCGAACAGGTGGGATTCACCTCACCGCGGTCAGACGTCTCTGAACACTAGACAAGGTGACTGACAAAATCGCTCTTAATTATTATTTTAATTAGTTTTAATACTGTTTTTGGTTTTTATCAGGAAATGAAGTCTCTCAGACATTCATGCGATTTCAGTTGACAAACGTTTTTAATACAGTCTTTGAAAAACCAAAGGAGATGCGATTGAAAACAACTTCTCCTCAAATTCTTCCGCCAAATGACCTAAAGTTTCCTAATGCAAATCAGATGAGCAGGACAAGTGAGGACAAAATCGGTGGAACTATTTCACCTTTATGCCCTGAACTAATCGTTAATGAATGCATTTATACATTATTTTCCTACTTAAAAGTACATCAAATAACACATGTACAGAGTATAAAATTTTTGACAATCACTCAGGCTAATGTCCTAGAACTGGTACTAGCCGTTAAGAAAGTTATGTAAACCTTTATGCTCCGACGGGATTTAGAAGCACCGCTTATATTAATTTAGTATTATGAATCCTAAATGGCTAGCTTGATGTTGGTACTTGAAAGTACCACTTCTTGTACTTTGCTGAGAACAGGCCGGTCATTTCAAGTTTTTCCGGGGGGGGGAGGGGACAAAGGTTAAAAAACACAATATAATGTCACCAGAAAACAACAAAAAACACGCCCACTTATGTATAAATACTTTATACTTTGATTTTCGCAAAATCGGAGGATGGGGGGTGTAATTGACCCCCCTACCCCCTAAATGACGGGCCTTGCTGAGAATGCGACAGATGGTACATGATGGACAGATTTCATTATTACTACTGACAAGGATGGTAAGAAATTCTACCAACTTGTCCCTGATAAATCATTTTCTTCATTATTTTCTAGAAACTCCATCATAAAAACCGAAAAGGAATGGTCGGAGCTATGTATTTCATCAGACGGATGAAGAAATGGATAATGAATCCACCCCTGAATCCCAGCTCACTTACAGTGAGGTAACTGATATTTTGAGTATGGGACACAACGCCCAATTCTCTACAGCAGTGGTTCTCAACGGGACGCTACCACCCCCCGGTGGGCGGTGGGAAGACGTTGAGGGGCGGTGACCATATTTCGGGCAGCAGGGGGGCGGTGGACATATTTTGGGCGGTAAGGGGGCGGTGGGTATATTTTGAAATGTGCTTGTAAATACATGTTTCGGGAAGGGGGAGGTAGGAAATCTTCTGATTTTATATCGCCAAGGGATAGCTTTAACATTTATTTTTTGGGGTTATTCCTGAACCCTGATCTTTCTCCTAATGTCATGAAAGATATCCTAAAATTTGCCAATAGTACTTGAATTTCAAAAAAGTTTTTTGAGGTGGGTGCCCCTTCCATAGCGTAACTACCTAAAATAGCCTAAAAATGTGTTTTATTGATATCCATTTGAAAGTTTTTCGATGAAGGAAAGGAATCTCGAACTACTCGCCGCTTCTCCAATCGCGGCCAAACAGAGCCTAAAATTGCGTTTTTACGAGGTCAGTTTCTAAAAATGTCTAGATGAGAGCCACCTGACTTGACAGACTCTTTGTGCCGTTAGAGCATCCCCCTAGCAACACCAAAGGTAACTAACAAACAATCGCATTCTTCAGAGTTCAATGTAAAAAAATTTCCGGAGGAAACTCCGGAACCTTAACCATTGAGTCGACATAAAAAAAAGAAAAAAACGTTTAAATTTGCGTTTTTTTATACTTCATTTTTAGAGAAAGCTGGAAATAGCTATGACTCCCTAATATTGTTAAACTTAGCCTTATAAAAACTTCAATTTCGAAAAATCATTAAGAGAGACCTCTTTCTACTTAGTTAATGTTACTAAAAATTGTCTAAAATTGCGTCACCTGGGGATGAATCTGAACCCACGTCCACGAAACCTAAGATTAAAGGAACTGTATATTTAAGAATTCGTTTTCAAAACTAATTTTATTTCACCAATATCTCACGCCATCTTTACTCTGATGCCCCCCCCCCCGTCAAAGATATACTTATAACTCTTATTATCTTATCTAAGCTTCACAGCAATAAATTACTCAAAATGAATTTCTTTTGACATTAACTTATCTTGTAATTTGAATAAATTCAACTTATTTCATTTTTTTTAAATTACAACTTGATTGATAATATTTAAGGGTGACAGGTATGGGTCATAGTTTCAAGTCTTTTTCGCTCCTGTGAAAATTAGAAGGACCATCTTTGTTATTGCCCGTCCAAAGTAAAATCCTATATTCGTACGGAATAATCTGCATAGTTGCAAGTAAATAAGAACATCACTGTGCACAATATTTAGAATCGGACTGGTCAAGAAACTATTTGAACGTAGTGTATTTTTCAAAATATATTGGTTTCTAAAGAAAAATGTTGAAAACGGTCCATTTTTATTTCAAACCGTGTTGTTCTCATTTACCTTAAAAATGGTTCACTCATTTAATGGTCCCATTCTAGACACTTGATTATCACTTTGA
The DNA here is from genome assembly GCA_038373865.1 of Uloborus plumipes. Classification (NCBI taxonomy): domain Eukaryota; kingdom Metazoa; phylum Arthropoda; class Arachnida; order Araneae; family Uloboridae; genus Uloborus; species Uloborus plumipes. The sequence goes on along the minus strand of JAXGGA010006761.1, from coordinate 52,970 downwards.
AAGCTTTCCAAAGGAAAAAGCTTGGTTTAAAAAGAAAATATCATACTAAGAAAAAAAAAACATTAAGCTAAGTTTTTGTGCTCTATAGTCATTATTCAACAATCTGTTTGAGAAAAATTATAGAGTTAAAAACCAGAAGAAAAAAGATACCTTAGTGCAAAATTTCATGAGGCCAGACACGTGTTTTGGCGTTACAAGGAATGCCTTTTTCAATGCAGTATTCCTGCGTAATAGTACCTCATGAACGTTGAAATTATAATTTGCTGAGTTAAACATGTTCAGAAAATTGCTTTACCTCCCCTCCCCTTTCCAGTTTTACGCCCGTTCTCATAGGGGGCGTTGAAATAATTTTCCATTCTAAAGGGGGCGGTAGCAGTAAAAAGGTTGAGAACCACTGCTCTACAGCATACCATGACGCCATCGGCCCTGAACAGGTGGCAATTATCAAGAACCTCTACGACAAAAGGAAGGAAGGAACCGATGATAATGCCTTTGCGGAGTCCCTGGTGAGAATATTTTCTCATATTCCCTATTTTAACGCTACGGCCAGTCCGTATGTTGCTAAATTGGAAGAATCAGCTCTTCCCTTCCATTCTCCCAAGAGAACTTGTAGGTCTCCCACTCCCCAGGTGGTAGCACCGGTCAATACTGAGAACCATTTTGAGCCTCTGCCTCTGGTCTCCAACCCCCAAGAAAATCAGATGGAAACATCTACCTCTCCTCAGATGGGCCTTCCCGCTTTGGTTGTTAATACTCCTCCCCCTGACTATTTTGGCTTCGTTAAAGAAGTCAACTCAATATGCAAAGATTCCAAAATTAAAAATTCCACTAAGTGCAATGAGTGCACAATCTTGATCAATGACCCATCTGAAAGAAATTCTCTCATCGAGCACCTAAGAACTGGGAAAACTGAATTTTATTCTAAAAGGGCCAGAGGGCCGAAACTTCAGAAATACGTGTTAAAGTGCCTCCCCTCTAGCGCTAACACAGAAGACTTTGCCTTTGAGCTCGGAAAGCTAAACTACAATGTTATCAAAATTAACCGTATGTCCAGAAAGGATAAAACCCCTTTCCCCTATTCCAAATTCAACTAATCGATTGTGAACAATCCGCTAAGCTTCTTTCGATTAACATCCTTATGTTAAAAAAGGTCCAACTTTAAAAGTATCGCAATAGAAAAGCCGTAATACTATGTTACGCCTGCCAGGGGTTTAACCATCTGGCAGTTAACTGCAACCGCAAGGTCCGCTGCATAGTGTGTGGTGGGGAACACACTAAAGCAAATTGTCCCAGTAAAGGACAGGCCCGGTGCTCGAATTCCGGGGAAAACCATGCAGCCTCTTACCGGGGTTGCAAGGTCTTCCCCAAACCTAAGATTAGCCTTGACAGGCCTATTTTCAAGACTAACAAAATTAGGGAAGGGATATCTTTCGCCAGTGCTACTTCTGGGAACACTCGTCCGAGCGCCCTCCCCCCCCCCTGACTCATTCCCTATCTACCCTCCTCCGGAGGCTTTTAACATTAATGAAATTTTTGCATTAGTCCAGGAAATTAATGAATTATTCAATGTTAGGAAAATTCTCAATAAAATTAAACGTGCTCTGCCCACACCATTAGAAATGCCCCACGTAATGTAGAAAAACTCTTTGCATTGGTCCAGATCTTTTTTGATCTGGACTAAGAATGGACTATTTTTGTTAAAACCGCCAAGTAATTTTTTAATATCTCCCCCAAAGTTATCTGTCTAACTTCTCCCCTCTGTAATTAATTGTCTTTTTGATCTCTCTCGGATTTCTCCCAGGGATCTCCTCAGCCAATCAGAGGTCGGCTTTACTCCAGCTAACCACCCCCTCCGGGGGGCTCATTTCCACCAACGAGATGACTGGAAGGTCATCTCGTTGGTGGAGAGAGAGGGCTTCGCCCCAGGTACTTCCAACTTCGAATTTAGAATTTCGTCCTCACAGGAGCCCTAATTTGCAGGGGGCCTTAGACCCACCTGATTGTCATTTTTTTTTTATTCGTTATGTTGTTTGATGTTGTATCGCTGTTTTATGTATTTTGAACTAAAAAAAACGAAACATCTATACGAATTCATTGCTGAGTGAATTTTAGACATAAAAGGTTAAGATCTCAGACACCAACTGTTAAAGATGCCTTGAGTTTATATTCAGCTGGGATGATCCCCTCTAATTTAAACTTCCAACTTAATTGCGTATGGTTATAAATGGGAGAAGAATCTTCGCCTACACTGATGCTACATGAAACAAGAGGCCAGCCTGTACGTCACCGAGTCAAGAAATGCAAAACAGACAGCAAGTTACCTCATTGGAGACAAACTACGGTTATAGTTTGTCATAAAAATATATTGTGTTTCAAAATTAATGACAAAAAATATATTTAATTAAAAAACACAATAATAATTAGTATAAAAAGTAATAAAAAATAGACGAATGTACGATTCATAACTATTTTTTTCCTTGTAATTATGCTTGGTTTCCAATTCTTCATACACACTTTTCTAAATACGTCAACGAAAACTATATTTTCCGTTCGAGTGATAATAAATTTTTATGTGAAAATATTTGTAAATAATTCATAGCTGAAGAAAGAATGATTTAGTTACTCTAAGAAAGAATGTATCACATGTAAATTATTTCACTTCACTGCACAATAATATTGCTATTAACATTCAAAACACGCTTGAAAGAATCCGAAACATAAACTTTCCCATGAGCACGAGGGAGCTGGTTGAATTTATTTGAATTGAAAACACGTATGCCCAAAGTAAGAGTGCTCTTCATGTTTCACTGTTCTGCAGTTTTTGTTCTCGGCAGTAGGTGCATTATTCCGATGAGAATTTTCGGAAAAAAATGGTTCTTCAGATTTTTTGTTTTTATTTATCTGTGTGTGTGTGAGTGTGTGTGTTTTGCATCCTGTATTTGGTTTAAAAAATATGTGTACACACTGTAACGTACTCAGCAGCAACCCTTTCTTTAATATACATAAAAATTTTAATTTTTATTTTTTAAGAAAAAATAGCAAATTTGGAACTTACTCATAAGTTTAAAATGAACTCGCACACTCTGCAGCTTGTAAATATATCATAGAATTATTTCAGTTAATTTTCTTTAAATAGGTTTCAAACAACTATGCAAAATTCAAGTAAGAACAAAATTATTTTTTTAAAGAACACGTAACCATCAGCGAGTAAAATGAATAAATAACGTAAATGAAGACGAAATTGCCAAAAAAATATCTTTACTTTATTATTTTTTAAACTTTTTATTTATGTATTTATTCATTTTTTTTTTGTTTCTCCATTTTACTCATATTTTAGCACAACACACTCTTTGATAATTTTGAATATTAAGTTCCTGTAATTAAACTTACTTTACAAGTTAAACTATATATGAAAAAAATATAGATGAATATTAAAAATGTATTTTCCATTTCTTTTTTCCCTTAATACTTCATAAAACAATAAAAGTGAAGCATAATTTTATTTTCTTCAAAATCAGCAAAAAATAGCATTTTACTATGAGCCTGATTTCGAAAAATTACGGTTTAAATAAATCGACTTTTTAAATTACTACTGTCTAGCGTGAAAACGTCATGTCGGTCAGCAAGTATTCCTTATATCAATTACACTGTTTTTACTCTGATCAGACAAATTCTTGCAAAAAAAAATGGGAATATTAATGTGTGAAATGTCAAAATTGTCCATTCAACAAAAAGGCTAGTTGATGAAGCTAAAATCAACCCTTGAAAATTACGCAAATTACTTTCAAACAAACACAAGTTAGATTGAATAAACATATACACAAGAACAGTCATGCCTATTAAAACAGCAAGAAACGATTCACTTGTATGTTAAGAAGCATAAATCACGTGTCGTGATTTAAATCTCATTTATGGACAATTTTTAAAGTATTATTCAGAAAACTTTCAGCAAAACATTAATATTTTCAGATCCAAAAGTAAAAGCGTTTTTTTCTACATTTGATGGAATTAGTTTGTAATGTAAAAGTAACATAGAATGGGAAATATTCAGCCTTTATTGTTATACTAGCGGTACCCGCACGGCTTTGCCCGTGATATAAAGTTAAAAGTTCATTTGTAAAATAATTGTTATAGCAGAAAAAATGCTCTATTTTAGTTGTAATTCAACTATAATTCCTTCAAAGTATGATATAAAAATCTGGTATGGACCCCACGCTACTTAATTTTACATGTAAATTTCTTAGAAGATGCCTTAAGTGCTAAAATAGTGCTTGGAGTGAGCAAGATAACAGTTCAAACATTTGTATCCCTAGTTTGCCACGAAACAATGCAAAAAAAAATGTTCTTCAATGATTAATCTCCTAAATATCACCGATTTTATCATCATTCAGTGGATTGTGCGCAAAATAGCGCCAAATTGGGTCCAAATAAAAAAAAGAAAACAATTTTTTTCGCTAACTTGGCGATCTGTCGCCAAATAGGCAGCAAATACTTGACGACCAAAAGCTTAGCGATATATTGCCAAGTGGGCGCGCCAATTCATATCACTTTTGTATGCATTGAAATGAACACTGATTTACTCCATAAAAAGGGTAAAACACCCCCTTGGAACATTCGAATGCAACCCCAAGGGGAGATGCACAAATATAAGCTAAAGGAGAAAATAAGAACAATTTTGTTGCTTACAGAAACCAACAGAAATCTTACCAAAGTTTAAAAGAAGACGAAAGTTTTCTTTCCTAGCTTTAAAAACAAAACAATACATTTTCCGAAATGAAACACTTTAAAAAGAACGATGCAATAACGCAATTGATATGATATTTGGTTAATCTGTGCTTTAGATACCCTTTTCTCGCTAAATGGGCGATAGGCGCGCCAAGCATGGTAACCCTGGCTATTTTGCGTAGTTTCTCTCGAAGCTTTCACTTCCGCGAGACACGGAAAAACGCGCCAAGTAAGGTCCCAAAACATTTTCACCGGGAAAAAGACAGGGTTGCCAGAGAATTGAAACAAAAAAAAAAAAAATACTACGCCTTCTCTAAAAAAAAATATTACAAAATACTACTGTTTCCAAACGTTGCCAAAATCAATGTTGCTGAAATGCGAAATCTATGAAAATGAAAAAAAAAAAAAAAAAAAATCCGCCAAATCTTTTAATTAAGTCATTAGTATATTGGAAACAGGATTGCCGGAAAAATACTACGCTCCTTATTTGGGCCGAAAAAATATTACCGTAGCTACGTCTGGCAACGCTGGAAAAAGGACGAAACAAAAATAGGTATGAACACGTAACCATGGTAACAACATGAAAAGTTGATTTCCGTTGATAAAATAATTCATTTCATGTCTCTTTTCAAACAAATTTTATTCTCGAGATGAACTATTTTAGAATCGTTTGGCTTGCTTTACTGAAGGTAAGCCTTGAATTCCGGGATTCTAAAAACAATTGTTACAGCTCTCCTGATGATCGTAGAAACTTCGCAAAAACTTCATTTTGTGCAGAAAATTTCAAGCTTTCAAATGACATAAGACTTGAAAATGTGTATGAAATATTTCTTCCCTATTTTATCGAATTTCCGCCAAGGATTCGAATAAAAAAAGAACGAAATGGAATTTTCGAAAAATCGCTTCGAGGTGCAAAACTACATGCTACAAACTAATTTTGTGCCAAGTGGCATGAAAATCGATCGAACGGTTTTGGCGCTACGCGCGTAACAGACAGACAGAAAGACGGACATAAAGAAAGAAAGAAAGAAAGAAAGACAAACCTTCAGCTTTATTATTAGTAGAGATTGTTTACGTGCAATTCTCAGACTTTATTCACGATAATGGTAACGATTTCATTGTTGCAGAAGAAAAAGTTTAGTAATTAAAAAATTTATATTTTGCTATTTTGTGTTTGTTTATAAATGAAATACGTTTATTGGTCTAAATGCAAAAATTAAGGCTTTTAAATATACTTTAAAATTTTCTTCTTGATTATTCTTTTGTAACTAGAAAAACTTTCATCTTTCCTTTTCCGTGTTTTCTCATGCTACCAAGAAAAAACGATGGGAAATTATTAAACTGTAAATGCTCTGACAAGCAAGATTAAAAGTTACACAGCAAGTAATCCATTATTTAAGCAGAAAGTTTTATGCTACCTGCATTTTTTCATGAGACATAAATTAGTATTTACTATAGAGTCGTTTGTACGAAGTAATGCTGTATCGTTAATCTGAGTAAATGTTAAATTACCACATTCATATTCCAGACAAATATTTTTCCGAAAATTTAACTTCAGACTCATTTTCTCTGCTCCTTCAAAATCTTAAAGTAAAAGCGCATGCAATTTCTATTAAAACAGTTGCCCCTTTTAAATACTTAAAGTTTTCAAAGGAAACACTTAAAGTAGTTACTTTATTGTCATTTCGAAAAACAACTTTAAAATTTAAAAGCATTTCCCCATTACGTGTAGTTAACTCCAAAGTTTTCTCGATTTAGATTTCGTTTTGAAACAGGGCAAGGACCTTTACACATTAATTTCACAATTCCGTTGTTAAGTGCTTTTAAATAAACGCGTCTGCGTTCTAGATGCTTCCGTTGAGTTGAAAGAATATGGCTAAAATGTAAATTATATATATATATATATATTCCCGAAACGTTCATATAGAATGTGCTAAAATACTGTTTTTTAAGCAGTCTGAATAACTTGCCCAAAACTATACAACTATACTTATCTTGTAGTGATGTCAATACTGTGGCGGTTACTACCTAACAATTAACTTTCACTGTAACTTGAGCACACACTTATTATGCACGATATTTCAAAATTGCAATTTTAATTGAATTGTTGTTCCATAAATAAAATGTGTTGTTTGGTTCAAACGAAGTCTCTTCAGTTATTCAGAACCACTGTTATTGCATTACAAATATGGAGACAACGTCTACATAATCTTTCCAATTTTGTTTTATCAAATCCGGGAAATGCACGCATTACCCGGTCACCACATCATCATTTTAGCAAATGTATTCAAATACAGTAAACTCTCACTTATGCGCCGGCCCAAGAGACCAGCAGAAAAAGATGCATAAGTGAACAAACCTATTTAAAGGACTAAAACGCAACATAAGTTCTAATGAGAGAATGAATAAGAATGTTTCTATAGAAAAGGGACATATTACTACTGTTTGATGGCAATTACTGTAACGTAACTACAATTATAAAGAAAAAGCAAAAGTTGTAGCATACCTAATTACAAACTGTTCATTTTAAAACGATGCAGAATAGATAATTGTCCCTCTCCGAACTCTAGTTCATTCAGAAAAATTGCCTTCCGTGAGCAATAAAGGCGAAAGCTTAAAGAGGAAAGTAAAGAAAAATGCTTATTCTTTGAAGAAAATAAATTAAATTTTTACATTGGGAAATATTTATCTCTAGAGCGACGCACAAACGAATGATACTATGATTATTTTGCTATGAAATGTGCTGGGACTATTCAAAATCATCGTATAAGTGAAAAAGTCGCATAAATGAGGCGGCGTATAAATGAGAGTTCACTGTATTAGCTCACGCGTATTTTCAGAAATAAACATAAAATAGGTGTTATCAGTAGTAAATTTTAATGATCAGCCTGTTCTGTAGATGAAGGTTATTTTAATCACTGACACTGGTAAATACAAATGTTGGTTGAACTCTGTGGCCACTATTGCTTCTGTTTAGACATTACAATCCGCTTAGGTAGCTTTCACTGAGCTTCTCTTTCCGCCAACCATTTTACTTTGCCTAGTTTTTCTTACCGCAATAAGTGTTTAATGTCATTACCTTAGACTCTGTACCTCTTGCTAGATATGCCAAAATATTAAGATATTTCAGTCACAGACTGGATCCAGATAGACGGGCTCCAAAAATTTGGCCTCTCTGAAAGTTTCAGAGGCTCGACATTTCATGCATTTGAAAAACATCTAAGTCTTTCAGAATTTAAACTAAGCTACTCAATAGTTCCGTAAAATATATATAGCAATTTAAAAAGAACCTGCTTGCAAATTTTTATTCTTTAATGCTTACAAAGCACATTCAAAAATATCACTTGCTTACAAAGCGCGTTCAAAAATATCACTATTATTCACAAATGTTTTGATTTTTTTGAAAACTACGTAACATAACTTATAACATATTATGTCATCTTTTTTTTTTTTTTTCTTAAACGCTCATTACATTCCTAAACTCTCACTAAGTAGGCACGAATTCATTTAAGTATTTTTCTTCTTTCAAATTGCGTTAAGAAAAATTAATACTTGGAGTGTCAATTGTTGGTGGTTTTACCTTATATATTAATTTTTACTTTGTGCCTCAATGTTACAGCTTATAATGTAAAAATCCTTTTGAAAACTTTCCTGGTAATTATCTCCCAAACATCGTTATTTCTCAACGTGTCTTAGTTATAATTCTCGGACCAATAACATAATGGAACATTAATTAGTTCATAATTAATTTTCAGTGTACATTTCAACATCAATTCAAGTAAACGGGTGGAAACAACTATTGCAATACCAATATTATTATTCACTAGAAATTTAGTATTCGAAATTGATGCATTACATCTAAATTATATCTGAACCACATTCGAAACCAGTTGTTCTGTAACGATTGATAATGCCAACAATTTCAATATCTTGTCAGTTACATCTGTTGCATCTTGCTCAACAAATTCATATTAATTGAAAATCATCACCACTTCGAAATTTATCTTGAATATTTCTCCAAGTTTCTAGAATCCTAGTTTATAATGATAAACTTTATTTGTTTAATGTAACTCGGTTGTATTGGACGTTATAAAAACTACGAAAATACAAAAGAATGTGTTATAATAAACTTTTTTATTAAAATAATTACCTTGATTTCTACTATAAAGTTTAGCGCAAGAGAAAGTGTTATGCTTTATTTAATTTTAATGTATTTATTAACTTGTGTATTTGTTATTATTATTATTATTATTATTATTATTATTATTATTATTATTATTATTATTATTATTATTATTATTATTATTATTATTATTATTATTATTATTATTATTATTACCCAAGTAGCATCAACTCATCGGAATTTGCTCAGCCGATCAACCAACGCCTCATAAACTGATCCCGTAACGCACGATGACATCGTTCCAATCAGTATCCGAGCACGGTTTTCGATGAGTTTTTTTTCATCGGAAAGCGATATCCTTCCGATCAACTTTCCCGATGAAAATAAGCCGAGCATCCAAAATTGATCCTAAATTCATCGGCACGGGACTGCACTGCTCGTAAATTGCTCCAAATCTCATCGTGTTTCGAGCAAAACTCATCGGATTTTGATGCTCGGATTCTGTTTGGCCGATGGAGGAATTCCGACTCCGATATTGGAGCAATTCCCGATAAGAACTCGTCGAATCCGATCATCGGCCGATGAGAATTTCATCGGGTGTCGATGAATGGCCGATCGTAGGCCGATGAGATTATGCTGCTTATTGAAAGAAACGTATTTCATCAAACATTGTAACAATTGCAACATTCCATAATAGTGCGCAACTAAGTATAGCGAAATTCCATTAAAATATAGAGTGCACTTTTCCCAGTATCATTGACGCCGTGTTATGTTATTTAACTTATTTTTTAATTAGTACAACGTTTAAGGAAAAGAAATATTACTTTTGCTTAGCAACTCCTTCAACTATTTTGCCGCTCGAAAAATGTAACAAATAATCTTGATTTTTAAATATAATATGTTTTGCTCCCATGCTTAAATATTGTTACTGGTCGTAGGAAACAACACTTTAGAAAGCATTTGAACACAAACACTTCTGTGATATGTGCTTGTTTATTGAGACAAAGTTGCTGTGCGCTGAACTGTTGTCTTATCACTTGCAACGAAAAAGAAAAAAAAAACAGAGGTCCTTTATTTTCTCTCATTGTTAGTTACTTCGGGAAAATAAAAGGCCAGAAATTACTTCAGAAAGATAAAAGGCTGACTTGAAATAAACAGACGTAATTTAGGTTAAGGCTATCAGGAAGACCAATCAACGCAGGCAATTTCACCATGGCGATTAATGGCAATTGGGAGATTGCAGAGCGTTTTTCCATATATATTATTTCCGAAAAAGAGATAAGTGAAAGTTTAATGGCTTAAGAAATAAATTCAAAATGATGTAAATGTGGTCAATTTATTTTGACTTAATTTGCTCTAAATAGATAAAAGTTCATTTATTGTATTCTTTATTTAAATACATTGCAATATTTGCGTTGATGCAAATAATTTAGCAATTTTACTAATTTATCAGACTTTAAACAAATATCGTTGAGATGAAAAGACTAGTTAATGTTTGATCATATATGGGTGAATATCAGGAAAAGTGCTAATTTAAGTCACAAATGAATTTCTCAAGCACTTCCAAATAAAAACCAAATTTTTTTCTTTTTCCATACAGTAAACTGCGTCGCACATACAATCCATGACAAAATTTTCAGGTTTTACTTTAATTTGTGACAATAGAATTCTTTTTATTGCCTCAATGTCATGTCGGCAGCGCGTCACACATTCGAATCGCAAAGCTCAAAAAAATCCTGTGGATTATAAAACATCGCAGCAAAAACAAATACAAAAGGAAATAACGTGTTTTATGTTCATCTATGACGATTAACTCTTGTGTTTTATATAAAATGAATTTATATCGATAAAAAAAAGCAATTTCTGCTTGTCACAAGTTTTCATAACATGAGGAGTGAGCCAACTTTCGGAATGATAAAATCTAGACAAAACATTTTTTGGCGCCAAAAAATTACGCTGGGTGAAGCTCTAATATGTGATGTTTCAGTTCCGATAGAAAATTTTCACTTCGGCTGCATTAAATTACAGGTAAGATTTTTTCAATCTTGACTTTTCTGCTTCTACCATATGAAGTGTCATGGCGGCAGCGGAAATTAAGACACAAAATAAAGTAATTTTTCAACTTATTTTAGCATAATGGAAAAGAAACCCATTGTCATGGACATAATAAGGTGTTTTTATTTTCGAATCTTTAATTAGGGATGTTCAGCTATCATATAGCGGGAAATTTGTCATGTCGGCAGCGGTCATGCCGGCAGCGCTGAAGTAGAAGGTATTTGTTACGAAACTGATGCGTGCGTTACCGATGTTTTTACGCAATTTTTTCTTCTTGTTATGAGTTTGTTGAGTTTTGAAGTACACAGATAGATTCAAGTGCATCGTTTTTCCTGCCAAATTTTCCCATTTTAGCAGTTTATTGATTGTTTTTTAAATGCTTCAAAAACATGAATTTTTCCACAAAGTTTGAGTTTTCAAACAAAATTATTCCCTTTTTAACCCCCTTTTCTTTTACATCAATATTCCGACATTCAATCGTAACTACTGCACCCAAAAATATAATTTTGTTTTAAGATGGAAAACTTACAAACATTTTAGCGAAAATGACCCTCTCCCGCCAAACTCTGTCTGTCCTCAATTAATTTCGTTTTTTAAGATTGTGTTAAGAATTTTATTTTATTTTGATTTTTTAACTATTAACCTATTTATCTGTTTGAAACAAACTTTGTCGCACTTATTTAGACTTCAACTAATTTTTAATTAGTCTCTAATTTTATTTATTAAAAAAGCGTTCATGCTCGGAAAATATTATTAGATTGTAAGTAATATTTTTTTTTGAACATAAAAGGTAGTGAAAGTGAGTACTTTTATACACTAAGTGTAAAATCTGTAATATTTGTCAGTTCGGTAGCATTCTCATCATGTCGGTAACGCTCAAAGACAATCTCCCTAAAAGGGGCCTTGACCATGTTCACCTTGACCATGCCCCTAATTTTTAAAAAATATTACTACTAATGTGTGTTTGAAATACCCTATTAATTTAATTTTCTGAGTATCTTCAAAAATTGAAAATTTCCATGGTCAAATTGGCACTTTTCCTGATATTCATCCATATATATATTTTTTTTTTTTCTAAAAGTATTTCCAAGAAATATTTTAAAAAATCAGTAGTACTTGGAACTATTAAAACTTTTAAGGCTTCAGAAACATTAAATGTATTTTTTCTTGTTGTTGAAATGTTTCACATTAGGTGTTACATACCAAAATCTCTAATTAATTGAAATATTTTACGTCTGTGTTTGCGTGCGCACCACAAGACAGTTTCCTTTTCTTTTTGGTCTTCATTTACCCGGAGGTTTCTCTTTTAGATTGGCAATCCGCCAACGTCACGCGTTCATCAGCCTCTGCTCTTCCACCATGCAGAAGATGGTGCCGCGTAATGGTGGTGCATGTTGAAATCTGTTGAGTTACCGGGTAACCCGGATGTGTTTCCCTCATGGTGTATGAAATGGGGCAATAATGATGGTAACCCAGGACTTTTTACAGTGAGCCATAAGGATGTTACGAATTGGAAACAAAGTTGTACTATGTACTCCTGAACGTGCATCACACACTTCATCACACTCGCAATTCGTCGCTGCACAAAACATAATTTGAATTCGAGACATACAAATTTAAATTACTTTTTTTTATTTATTTGGTTTTTATTTTTTAATAAAGCAACTCACATTAAAACCACCAAACCATGTGCGTACAGCGCTGTCTTGGCTTAAAGATTGGAACCGGAGTTAAGATTAATGAGGCTATAAAAAGTCACAAAAATAGTACATTATTATATTTGAAAAACCGAACGAGTCGAAATGTATTGATCAGGCGAGACAAACACGAACCAAAACTCTTCAGCGTGGTTATTTCCCTTCAAAAACAGATTTTCTTGGCTGACTTGCTTATTTGTTCTGTAATTCTTAGTGCACTACTTTTTAAATTTGTGTTCATTTAGTTGCCTCAATGAATGAGATTTCTTCCATCAAAATCTAAAAAAAAAAAGAGCAAAAGAAAAGTTTCATGCAATGAATGTTCTTAATGCATGAAGAGCTAATGCTAAGGACTGAGTTGTTAAGTCAACATCTTCTATTGTCTAACATCTCATAATTCGGTATAACAGTTGAAATACATTTTTTTCCTTGATTGCAATAAGTATTTCTCAAATTAACTAAGTATTAACACCTAATACAGTTATTATTCTTAACTGCAAGTGTAACAGTCCATATAAAGTATGTAATTATTAGCAATATTTTCAATTTTATGTAACTACGGCCTATTTACCTGAAATTTCGAAACTAATATTATGTATGAAAAATCCTTCAAAAGGCTGAATAGTTAAAAAGTGTGTATACTAGTTAAACTCATTCTGAAATTGCTCTTCGAGTTCCTCTTTTATAATATCCCCAAGTAGCATCAACTAATCGGATTTTGCTCGGCCGATCAACCAACGCCTTATAAACTGATCCCGTAACGCACGATGACATCGTTCTGATCAGTATCCGAGGGCGGGTTTCGATGAGCTACTTTTCATCGGAGAGCGATATCCTTCCGATCAACTTTCCCGATCAAAATAAGCCGAGCATCCAAAATTGATCCTTAATTCATCGGCACGGGACTGCACTGCTCGTAAATTGCTCCAAATCCCATCGTATTTCGAGCAAAACTCGTCGAATTTTGCTGTTCGGATTCTGTTTGGCCGATGAGACATATTGAAGCATGTCCCGATGAAAACTAATCGAATCCGATCATCGACCGATGAGAATTTCATCGGGTTCCAATGAATGGCTGATCATCCGCCAATGAGATTATGCTGTTTGGGTCTTTTAGTATGTTAACGCACCAAACGTAATGTTCAAAATCATATGCAGGAACACGGGAAGGCATTTTACGTAGAAAATAAAATATATTTAGAGACTCCTCAAAAGCGATGTTAATAAATTTAATAACTAAACACTTTTTTCTTATTTGTCTGCATGTTACTTAGGTAATAATAATGTGCATATCATTAAGCTTACCACATTTTTAATGATTAATTTAACATTAGCTGTTTAATTAGGACATTCTATAGCTTTATGTGCAGCACTTAATGTGCTAGTTCATGAAGCATTGTCATTTATTTTGGAACCATCAAAAGTTAAATTAGTAAATTTCACTATTTTACACTATAGCAATCATCTTAAGAAATCCGGTATACTCATAATTCATTCTTGTTTTGTTATTTTAATAAAATGCATCGGCTTGAAAATAAATCAAAGTAGACAAGTGTGTATGATAAAAGTGTCCTCGTTTGTCTGTTTGTTTTTTTTAGTATCGTTTCGACCTTAACTTAATAAAAGGGCTTTTCTAACAAAATTGCGGAATCACTTCTAAATCAACGTGAACATAAATCATATTTTAGGATGAAATCTAAACGATATTACTGGAATTGAATTTCACGTCAACTAATCCCAAGCCAACAAGTCTACCAATCCGAGCAACCATTCCACAGTAAAACACCACTCTTTACCCTCGGTTGAAATCCCCCGACGGGGAAGATGCTTCTTTAATTTAAGTTTAAGCAAAATTGCTTCTGAAAGTAATTACCTGGCATATTCCGTACTACCAACTATTCCCTCACTTCAAGCTTTTACATTCCGATTTTTTGCTTCCTTATAGTTCGCATTGCCATGAGTTTCGAGATTTTTCACTTTGAGATTTATTTATTTCTTTAAGATGCTACCCGATAATGTAATTTTGCACCCCGCATAACTTTTCTTTATCCCTTACTTTCGTGTAACCACTTATACATAACTTTAAACTTCCAAAGAAAGTAAAATAATCAGTTGAAGTCAGCAGCATTAGGACTCAATGCGTTATTTTGGACTAAAAAAAACACAAAATTAAAATATATCAAAAAATGTCCTTACTATTTACTACTTACATATCATTTTATGTGGTCAAAAATTTTATTTAGTACATCTTTTAAATGACTATTAAGGATAAAGAGTCTTTGATAGATAGTCCTTTAATAGATAAGTTGTTCGCTTTATGAAAAAGATGATTTTCGGTGACTTATGTCCTTATTCTATTAGAAATTTTCTGAACTATTATCCTAATTTTTATGACACTTTTAGGTTTTTTTTCTAGTTTCAAAAATTCCTATATTTTGAAAGGCCTTTGTTTGGAAAATGCTCTTTTTCACGATCAATATTTAAAAAATACATTAGACGCTCTTCTAAATCTTACTATCAGTGTCGTTTATGAACTTATTTCACTATCATGATTATGATTTTTAAAACATTACGTAAAATGTGTTTGCCTGTTGAAAATGAATGTTTTATTTCATAATAAATAATTATTATTACTATTACTATTACTATTAGTAATAATAATATTATTAAACTTTTATTTATTTTGGAAATGCAATTTTTATAATATGCTTCATTTAATATTATAGCTGCACAATTCATGTACTTTTTCAGTTTTGCAGAAAAATGCATTTGAAACCACAAATTATTCACGCTCACTGTTTAGTTCACTCTTTGCGTCTTGCAATAAGTTCATTTAAACTTTTTTTTTCGGACATAAGAGAATCGAACTCTATTTTTTAGTATTATCAGCTCAACGCTCTAACCAACTAAAACAATGCGTCTCTTTTTCGGGATGATATGCGTTGAAACAATACATTATGGAAAACAGAATACATCATTCTTTTTAACAAATGTCAAAGTAATGTTATGCTTTTTTGTAAGTTTGATAAAGTATTGCGAACGTCATGATGTTCACACACACACAAAAATAGAAATTGCATGTGTGATATTATACCTTTCAAAAAATGTTTTAGGTACGAACAGATAACTTAAACACAATATTACAGAAACAACACATTTTTTTTTTTTTACAAAATGAAATAAATTCCTTTTCATTCACATTTAACAACAACCTATACAATAAAGTTTAATTATGTACTATCATTTCTTGCTAGAATATCTCACTGTAGAAAATCAGAGCTCTATAACTTTTCTAACAACGATGCTGAAACTCGAAATTAATTAATCATATTATTAACATAAAATAATGTCCTTGAATCATAATAAAAGGGTGCATAATATATAGGTAGTCATAAAAATCCATTTTACTCAGTCGTAAATAATGTAGCCTTAGATTTATGGTCATACTCATTTCCTTACATCATAATCGTATGCCTGACCACGACTACATTTTTATGAAACAGACAATAAATTTAGCGTATTTTATGTGTATTTATGTTTTCTAAAATCAGAGAGCAATGCATCAAAAATTATCTTTAGGCTCATTATTATGCAGAAATCTTTATGCATTTATTATTTTTATATTTTTCCTTTTCTTTTTGGAAGACCATTTTTCTATAACATCAGTAAATATCCTAACATTGAAGTTACTGTTACATTTTTTTCCTAAGCATTTTTTATGCAGATAAAATCTAGAACTTCTCAAAGGGTCCGGGGATTGATACTGTGTAGCTGAAAATGATACGGATGTCTTGAGATTTGTATCTATCCGTGTTTAAACATTCTTATTTCAAAGATAATATTTTATATGACATTCTTCTCATATTTTTTATCGTTTATTTCGAAAAGGTAACATTTCTATTTTGATCTCCTTTGCCTCTTTAGAAAATTAAACAGCGCACGGTTATATTTTTGAATGTCATAATCAATGGTTATTTGGTAAATTATTGCAGTAATTGTGTACTTAACTAAAGGCATTTTTTCATTGATTATGACATTCAAAAATATAACCGTGCGCTGTTTAATTTTCTAAAGAGACAGAGGAGATCAAAATAGAGATGTTACCTTTTCGAAATAAACGATTCAATTACTTTCGCCTTTTAATTTTAAACCTAGTGGCTCACTGCTATGTGCTTTAAAACCAAATTCATATTCCAGGTTAGGCACGATCGACTAAGCCTTTATCCCTTCCAGGTCGAGAAAATGAGTATCAAAAAGGGATGCACCAACAAGCAAACTGGCCAAATAGAGATTACCGATTGATTGTCTGGTGATAACCTGCCAATTAATGACTAAGATGAGTATTTTTGATATTTACAATGTCACTTGCCGTTGTTATTTTTTCTTTCTTTTTCAATTCCAATCTCAAAAATAGTTAATTATTTATTTCTGAGAGATTTTTTTCCCAATATTCATAAAATAATTTCAAAATTTAATTAAATTAGTTGAACCAATGTTCATATTATTGTTCATAATGCTATATGAACATATTAGCCATGAAAAAAGAGGAAGGGGAGGCTGTGGTGAGCACTTTATTTTAAAAGTATTTTTAATTTAAATTTATTTTTCAATTATAAGTAACTTTTTAATTCAAGATTATTATTTTCTTTTTTTGAAAATTAAATTTTGTCTAAAAGCTTTATGCTAAGGAGAAAAGTATCGAAACATGAAAACTGTTGCAACATTGGTAAAACATGTACATTTAAAAATATATATATAAATTAAATTTATGAAATAATTTATATCAACTGAGTAGATTGTTTTATTTTGTATTTTATTCCTTGAGTTACTCGTTTTGTTATTGCTGGCTACACTTTTGTACTATATGGTATACTTGTTTTAGAAGAAAATTATTTATTTTCTTGTTTATAAATTTATGCATCAGTTTCTTTTTCAAGTCTCCTTGAAGTATTTTTTTACTCATAACATTTTTTATTCCATTTTATCGGCAAAATTTGAATGATTTTAAATGAATTAGATATTCATATCTTTGCATTCTATTTCAAAAGTTCCGGAATGTAACACAGTGTAATCTTTTAATAGCCCATTTAGTTTTACATCTTGTGTGAACTATCTGCTTTATTTTTACTCTGTACACTTTCAGGTCATTGTAAGGATTACAGAAAATTACATTTGTTTACTGTTAATATAACTATTTATCATATTTTCTTTGTGAAGGTATACTTTAAAAAACTATATTTTGCTGATAGTTAATAATCGGCAAAGTGGCCGATTCATCGGTGCATCCCTAGTACCAAGCTTATTTGCAAACTAAACCCTGAAGCTTCACGTTCGGTTGAAAACATAACCAGAGCATCTGCTGTGCAGTCCAGGGCCCTTGGTCATGCAAACTGAGAGGGGCACAGGAAGTTTTGGCCCCCACTGGCTGTTTCGCTACTGAGATTAGCTTCGTTTTACATTTTAGTCTGATTTTCAGTAGAGACATTCTTTGCAAGCGTGAAGTTTCTCGGGGTTTTTCCGGGGTTTTTTGTGGTAATGTGTGTCGAAAACTGATTGATTTCAATCAAAACCCTTGAATTAGCCAACTTTGAACTTTTTCAATCATGCATGAATTTTTCCACGTCTGTCCAAAGCAGAAGTCGCTCGCAAACAGAGTTTTAATAAGGTAACTTGCATAGTCCCCCGCGAAGTTTTTGAATTTTTAGAAAAGGGATAGAGAGAGACAATACCTGAACTAATGCATCAATTTTTGCCAAGTGAAACTGTTCAAAAGATTCTAACAGCTTATTGTGACGATTTTTTAGCACTTGCTTTCGACGTTTTTAGAAATAAAACATTTTACTTAAAATTTAAAAAAAAAAAAAAAACGATGGGGTACTATAATTTACGTCAGTCAAACTCCAAGCGCGCATTTGGTTTTCCACACATATCTATGTTGTTTTCGCACAAACAATTATGTTAGATACTTTTCTAACAGCCCTCGTATATTTAAATCTAAACCTTTCAACATGTGGCAGTTTGGAGAGATAAATTGGTTTCAATAGAAATGTTAAAAATAATGAAATGATGTTTGTAAACAAATTAAACAGTATGCAATTAATTTATATCCTTACTATGCTCCTTTCTCTTAAGCACTAGTATTCATTTCATTATTTCTAATCACAAATCAGCATTCGTTGATTTTGCTCTTATTTTAGCTTTTCTATTTATCGGAAAACACGTTTGTCCGAGGAAAAAAAACTGTTTAAGTGGATAAGCTGAAGGGTTTCATTTCTATTCTGCCTTTAGATGAGATTTGCAATTACTCGCTCTTGTATCACGTTTGACCATGCTCAGCTACAACCGAAAAAGCAATATTATGTATTTTTTTTCACTCTGGTCTTAAAGGAGTTAAGGATATTCGACAACTAGAGAAGAGGCAGTCCATTAATTAATCCATCAAAAAGGAAGATGCTACCTAAAACAGAGGATATCTTGTGATTCTATTAATTATTGAATGATATTAAAATGTAATGCTTGCAGTTTAGTTTAGTTTTTTTTTTTAACTTTCCCATCATTAATTGATGTTTATTGAAAGAACTACAATAGGGAAGTCTGGATATTGTTTATATACATTAACATTTTTAATTAATTAATTTTTGTTTCTAATGGTATGCGTTAAAATACAATTACCATTTTAGTTTCAAGTACTGACGACAACACCTTTGTTTTAGATATTTTATTCATATAGGAAAAAAGCTTTACAATTCTTTCTAAAATGTATCAACTTAACCCTAAGTGGCTAAGTGGAAAGAAAAAACTTCAAAGAATTGTATTTTAAGCATTGTTTTTAAGGAAGACTTACATAATGTCTAAAGTTTTAATTCGAGTTCTACGACAAGTCATAAACTAATTTACAATAAATACAAAAAAAATATAAAAAAATAGCTATCTTCTCCGAAATAAGTTACTATAATTATTATGAGAGAAATTTTGTTATTGCTAAACTTTACAGAAAAAGGATTGCTTTTTTTTTTTTTTTATGTATGTTACTTATAATAATGAAATTTTAGAACATCCCGGAGAATTTAAAGCTAGTCGCTACGCAGCTTTAAAGCACTGTAAAAAATGGCACTGGACTGCGGTTAGTTGGTTTTTCTTCGTTGTGGACTTTTTTCTTTCTTTTAGATCGTTTCTGTCTAATTTGATCCTATGAATGAACTATTTCACCTCGAGGAAAATTTTCAGTTTTTGTAAGAAATGAAATTTGCAATTCGTTATTCCAAACACCTGACATGAAACTAAATTTTCTCTTTTGCACCATCTGAAAGAACATAAAAATTATGCTAAACAAGCTTTGCTTATACGAAAAAAACAAGCACTTCCATTGCCAAGCATTGTAGGATTGCTGACCACTGTTTTAATTTTTCAACAGCTATTTTTTCTTGCATTTTCTTTTCTTTTTATAAACCATGTTATTCGATAAATGACCTCGATGGATTTGAAAACATACTTTATTTGGGAACTCAATAGTCATGTTTCGTATTCCGTACCTTGTCTGGCATTTATTTTGGTTAACTTCTTATCAGAACTATTAGGTTTTTATACCCGTGTCCACGTGGCTAAGGTTCTTTCACAACGTCCTTGTTGCGTGTTGAACAGTTTTGTTCAGAAGAAGATGAAGTTTCTTTGAAGTCTTAAACAAGGTATATGCTGTATTTTCTTGGTAGTTTGTGCTTTAATTACCTTTATTTTTAATTTCAATAATGCTTCAGCATAAATCTCAATTTTTCAGTTTTTATTTCACTGTCGCACTTTTATGTCTACCTATCTTACACCTAGTTTACTTTACCTTCTAAAAAAATAGATGGGCAAAATTTACCGTGAAGATTTAATAAAAGTTATTTTTGTAAAGGGCCATATAAGCTATAATGTACCATAAATACAATAAGTCAAAGTGCTTATATTATTTTGGTCATTTAAAGCAATTTATGAGAAAAAAACAAATTTACATCGCTGATTTCGCACGTACGGAACTATCTTACATTTAGCTTGGAAATGTTTACTCCTTATTAATTGTTGTTGGAATTAAATGTTTTACTCCTTATGTTTTAATATAATGATGTTATTTTTTCCATACAATGGAACAATTTGTAGAAAATGATCGAAACGTAAAATTCTCGAAAAACGACTTATCTATCTTTGAAATGTATACCTTTCTTTAAGACGTGAAAGCTCCGAAAATCCCTCTAAGTGCTTTGGTCTAAACCCAAGGTGCTCCTGTCATTCCTTGTATCATCGATTTGCTCAAGTTTCGATGGAAAAGCTAATGAAATGTGACAACACAAGTTCCCTAGTAATTTCCTTTCCGATAAGCTAGTACAAAGAAATCTCAGCAAAATAGGAGCATGTTCTTCATATTTCTACGCAATTAAACTAATTTCAGATTATTTTGCAAACTTTTTAAAATCCATTTATTCTTCAGCTTTCAAATATTATTATTGCTAAAAACTAAAATTTTCTTCACAAAAACCTGCAACAAATGTGAGTAAAGTTTATTTTAAAAACATTAATTTTCATTCTTTTTCATGATGTTGTTTAAGTACACTGATTAGAATAGTTTAATAATGCAAAAAATATGTTCTAAATCGCAGTGGAGATATTTTTAAAATATTTAAAAGATATTTGCTTGAAGAAACCAAATAATTCTGAAATTAAACTGCACTTAGTTACAAAACAAACTGAAGCGAAAATAACAGTGAAAAATGAATAATAAAAAGTAACAATTTCCCCCTTTAAAACTGAAATACACTATAGCAGGCAGCAAACTTTCACAATCATTATTATTTAATTTTGATTTATTTATTACATTTTCTACTTTTTAGCCTACTTTCCCGTTAAAAATAAAAGAGACGAAAAAAGCATTAAAATTGGCTTAATGCATCTAAAAAATGTCGCCAAGTCCAAAAAATATCGCCAAGTCCAAAAAATATCGCCAAGTTCAAAAAATATCGCCAAGTGAAAAAAAGTCAAAAAGAAACAAAAAAATGAAATAAATATCGAAAAATTAAAAATTTGAAAGTAGGGTATTGAGATGGGGAATTTGTGCGTCGGTCGGTCTGTCGGTCGGTCGGTCTGTCGGTCTGTCTGTCCCCCCCCTAATAACTTTTGAATGAACATTCCGATTTGGACAAACTTTTTTTTGTTGGAAAGATCTCGGCGAGTACAGCTCATTTCCATATTTGATTTTTCGATTTGAACAATTTTTGGTTCAACTTTGAGCCGTTCAAACAACCGGTCCCGTGATACTAACTTTTGAATGAACAGTCCGATTTGAACAAACTTTTTTTTGTTCGAAAGGTCTTTTCAAGGATACTTCATTCCCGTATCTACATTTTCGATTTGAACAATTTTTCGTTCAACATTGAACCGTTCAAGCAACCTTTCCCCACCTAATAACTTTTAAGTGAACCGTCCGAATTGAATAAAGTTTTTTTTTGTTCGAAAGATCTTATCAAGAATACTTTATTCCCGTTTTTAAATTTCCGATTTGAACAATTTTTCGTTCAACATTGAACCGTTCAAACAAGCTCTCACACCTAATAACTTTTGAATGAACAGTCCGATTTAAACAAACTTTTTTTTGTTCAAAAGATCTCGGCAAGGATGCTTCATTACCGTATTTAAATTTTCAGTTTGAACATTTTTTTTGTTCAACATTGAACTGTTCAAACAACCTTTCCCCACCTAATAACTTTTAAGTGAACCGTCCGAATTGAATAAACTTTTTTTTGTTCGAAAGATCTCGGAGAGGCTCATTCCTATATTTCACTTTTCAATTTGAACCATTTTTCGTTCAATGATGAACCGTTCAGAAAACATTTTAACATGAGCGCCTACGGAGAAATTTAAATTGAATGTTGATTCTGAACTTAAAGGCGGATTTCCTTCAAACTAACTTTGTAAGAAAATGGTTTTGATAAATAATATATTGTAAAGTACTTTTTTGAATAATCTTCTGTGAGGACTCTGATTCCGACTCCGACTCCGCAAACATGGCGGAAATGCAGTTTCAGAAAAAATGACTGACTGGGCAGACGATTTTTTGTATATTTATTTATTTGTTTTGTTTAATTTATTATTATTTTTTTTTTACCAGACGATTTTTTTTTGTTAACAAAAATTTTTCATTCACGAGAGCATTTTATTCCTTATTTATATTTAACAACTGGCAACGGATTAAAAATGAAATTCAAGACATTTTATTAACGAACGAGTTTTTTTTTTCTTTCTTTGATAAAATGTGTTTTGAAGTTCTTTGTACTTTTATTTTATTTATTTTTTTTTCTTTTGAAAACGATTGTGTAATTTTTCTACGGAAGAACTATAGCAGTTACATTCTTTTAAAGGTGCGACAAAACTTAATTGACTCGTTTATTTAATTTTTACGTGTCTATTTCATCTGATGAGAGGGGTATATTTTGCTTTTAGAAATCAGCTTTAAGTGCTATAGAGGTATGTTTGACATAATTTTTAGTTTTAGATAATCAAGAGAATATTGCTCAGATGCTACAATGCCTATGTCGATGTATGGGAAAGTAGGCTCGTTTAGTTCTTGACAGAACTTCTTGTTTAATTAGTATTATTACCAATTTCCTCTCTCTTTTTTGTGCTTTCAACAACATGTGTTGTGGATATAGTGATCCACCAATACTTGATCTAATTGACGCCGTTAAAAATTAACTTTAAACAAGAAAAATAGCAAAAGTTTTATAATTTTTCAAGAAATTCATTCAGATCTAACTAAGCCAACTTTTCTGCACACAAGTATCAATTTTTAAACATTAACTATATATTTTTGTATGCATGTTTGAAAAATCACATTGTTTAAAATAAATCTTTTATACCAAATAAAATTGTAAAAACACCAGGTGTATTGAGAGAAGATGAGAAAAGAAAACTTTTAACAACTGATGTCAACTTTTTTCCTCAAACTACCAAGAGTTTTATCTCAGTTAAGTTCTTCCTATTATGTTTTCGAAAATACTATTTTTTAAATTTTTATTAATGAAGTTTCAAATTCAAGCAGAACTTTTTTCTAACATGTTCTTGAAGAAGTGTTACGGAAAGAAAATACAAAAATAAGTTTCAATAAGACATTTAGCAAGTAAGGTAAGTTTAAATCCACCAGGTTAAAATGGATTTAAAAAAAATAAAATGCTAAAATAAGAACACATTTTAAATAAATAATTTGTTTGCATCAAGAAACTAAGCGAAAAATATTTTATCGTCTGCTTATGACTAATTTATGTCCTTACAACAAGATAATGTTATTGCTACGTTTTCTTTTCCATACCAATTTTCATAAAATATAATGCTGTGAAATTATTTCCACATTATTTGAAAACATCATAAATGAATTTTCGAAACCCGATGAAATTATCATCGGCCGATGATCGTCTTTCGATGAGTTCTCATCGGGAATTGCTCCAATATGTCTCATCGGCCAAACAGAATCCGAGCAGCAAAATCCGACGAGTTTACGATGAGATTTGGATCAATTTACGAGCAGTGCAGTCCTGTGCCGATGAATTTAGGATTAATTTTGGATGAAAATACGATGTGATTTAGATCAATATACGAGCAGTGTAGTTCCGTGGCAATAAATTTTGGATCAAAATACGATGAAAATTGGATCAATGTACGCGCAGTTTAGTTCCGTGGCGATGAATTTTGGAACCTCTTTTTTATTTCCCCCAACCAGGTGCGAGTGGCCAACTCCAGCATCGAACCCGAGTTGTCGGCGCGAAAAGCCAACGCTCTACCACTACGCCACCAAGTCTACGAATAATGAGACCAACACTGCATATTTAACAAAAATTTGAGATTGGGGAAATTTTCATCAGAAAATTTGATCTTTACGACCTCTTTCCGATGAAATCTGTAGCTTGGCAAATTTTCATCGGGAAATTTGATTGGAAGTATATAGTTTTCCGATAAAACATAGCTCGGTTAATTTTCATCGGGAAACTTGATCGGAAGGATATCATTTTCCGATGGAATTTTACTTATCTTATTTTCATCGGGAAAGTTAATCGGAAGGATATCGCTTTCTGATGAAATATAGCTCGGCTTATTTTCATCGGGAAACTTGATCGGAAGGATATTGTTCGCGCCTGTGCGCGGACTCCGCGCCGCGCAGAAAAGAAATGTGTGATTAGGTCGAGAAACGAGTAGTGTGCAACTGAGCGAGCTACGGGACGGATGCGTTGCCGTGCTCCGTGTGCAAAAATAATGAGAAAAAAATAAAGAGTTAAAATTACAGTCCATTGTTTGAAATTGTGTTTATTGAACCAAGAGTTGCCTCGACATGAGTGGTCCGACCAATCCGGAGATTGACCATCGACCTATGGTGTTGTGTAAATGTGCAAAACTTGGATTACTCGTGAATTGACCGTTGTGAAGTACTTCGGATTCAGAGGTGAGAGCAATTTCCCCTTTTTTTTTATTGATAAAAAATGTCAGTTTCGAAACTTAAAAAAGACGAGTTAAAATTCGTCGCTGAAGAGTTAGGGTTAGATGTGCCTGAAAGGGCAAAGAAACCAGAAATAATGAGTTTAATTGAGAATAGTGATATTTACAAAAATGACTTAGATGCAGTGAAAGGTGTAATAAATGAGGTAATTGAAGACAGAAAAAACCAGACTCTGAACGAAGAGTTAAAACTTGAGCAAATTAAATTATTGCAATTGGAAAAACAACTCGAGCTCGCCAAAGTTCAGAAAGAGATTAGGCAGGAGAATCCCAAAGCGATAATTAATGCAGAATCAGAGGGTACAGAGAGCTTAGAAAATTTAATAAAAAGCGTACGGACTCTAACAATAGCTGTACCAACGAGATCAGAGTCATTTAATCTTTTTTTTTCAATCCCTTGAAAAGGCATTTAAAACAAAGTGCGTGCCTGAAAAATTTAAATCGGAAATTCTTTTAACATTGTTGGGTGAAAAAGTGAGTAATTTAATCGCATATGTGAAACAGGAAGAACTATGTGATTACGAAAAACTTAAAGAGTTAATTTTGAAACAATATCAGCCAACACCACGTGATTGTTATTTAAATTTTAATAAATTACAAAAATTGCATTCAGAAACCTTTGTACAGTATGCTTCTAAGTTAAGTGCCATGTATGAATATTATTTACAAATTCGGGGAGTAAGTGATTTTCAATCACTCTGTGAGTTAGTTATTTCAGATAGAATATTCAATTCACTTGACCGCGAATTAATGACTCATATTGCAGTAAAACAAGGTGAGTCATTTTAAAAAGCGCTAGATCTTGAGAGATTAGGATTATAGTATAAATAATATTATAGTTTATATATAAATATATATAATTTATAATTATAGATATATAATATTATTAGTTATTAATATAATTATATATAAGTATAATAGATATTATAATATATAATATATAAATATATATTATATATATATATATATAATATAATTAATATAATATATATATATAATATATATATATAATATTATAATATATATATATATTATATATATAATATAATATATATATAATATTATATATTAATTAAAGATAAAATAATATAATATTTAAATATAAAAGTGAACTGAACGTTCACAACAAAACACACTAACTATTCAAAACTAGTTCATAAATACGTACACAAAAGTAACACACATAACATAAACACACTATCACACAACACACGAGCAAACAAAGAACCAAAGCCACAGGCAAAAGCACACAACAAACACCACAATCACACAAAAACACAATGACAGGAGCACACCAACAAAACACACGAATATAGCAAACAACAGCCACATCACAGAAACAAAAACAACAAAGGCGCGGCCTCATCATTAGCCACAACGACAAACAGCCCAGCACACGCAACCACAACCCACGCACACTACACAGATCATACAGACAACACACACATCGAAAACAGCGAAAAACGATCAACCAAAAATCTCTTCACATCATCCCACACGACACCAAATGACACACCAACCAAACGCAGAAAAAAAAATCTCCACTATGATAACAGAGAAACCGAACACACACAACACACAAACTACAAACACATCAACACGACATAACAAAATTACAAACCATCACTTCCACGAGGAACACACCCACAACAACACAGTCAAGATCCAGTGCCAAAAGCCTAAAGATTCAACACAGACATCAGCATCAATTATGACATCACAACACGCACAAAGTAAACAATTAAAGGCTCACAAACACAGACTACACAACTCACAACACAAAAACCAAAATACAAGACACTACACTAACAAAACGACCACGACCTCAACAATCAAAAACACTCAATCAACCACAGACCGAGTCAAAAAAAAACTACATTAAACTTTGCGCCTACGCGACAGATCTAACTCAACAACTAAACACTCACACAACAAATATCAGCACCATACCAGCTAATTTACTACACGACAACCACGAAAAAAAACCTTCAAAACAAAAGCATCAACACAACAACCACAATAACACTACAAAAAACACATAGAACTCTCACATACGAACACAACAAAACAACTTCATCGCACACAGCGACACGAAAGCACAAGTAACAACACAAAATACCATACAACACATCAAAAAGAGAGTCAAACCAATATGCCCACACACCGCAAACTACCAAATGCTATCACAACCACAGCACAATATCTACAACACCAAACAACGTCTAAGCATTCGACGCCCACCAGCCACCCACATCACGACAGCCCCACACATAACAAACATGACCTCTCTAACAGCATCACGCACAAAAACAACAACATACCACAGCTACCCACACCCTCCACAACGACACATCATAAACACATATAACACACACTAACACCTATAACTCTATTACCAGCTCACTAACACATACACCACAAAAACACAATCAACACCACAAAAACATTCGAGAGGAAAAACAAAAGCGGAAGTATATTCCCCACGAAAAGGGCGCCATTCGTCCTACGAAAAAAATGTGTTTCTGTCTGAGATAAAAAACGCTAAGTGTATTCTTTGTCAAACAAATGCAGATCACCCGTTATATTTATGCCCTAAATTCAAAAATCTTTCTGTTAATGAGCGGGTAGATGTAGTGAAACAAAATAAATTTTGCTTCAAGTGCTTGGCTCCTAATTGCCGTGTCAGCAAATGTAAATATAAACTGTGCTTTTGCGGCAAGGCTCACAATAAATTAATCCATTTTCCAACAACAAATTATTCATCTTCCCAGACGGAAAGTAACAGCAATGGGTCGGGATTGAATATAAATGCAAGGGTGTTTTCTAGTAGAGGAGGGGGGATGGCAATAACGGAGTCGGCGAATTCGAACGAAACTAATCAAGGTCAACAGACACAGTCTTTTGCAGGTTGCGTTCAGAGGGAAAATGAAATAAGTCCCCAGTCTTTCGTCGCCACTAGTGTGGGAAACAGTAACAAAAATAAAAGACACGTTCTTTTATCCACTGCGAAGTGTTTCATTAAAAATAAATATGATAGATATGTAGAAATTAGATGCATTCTCGATGCAGGATCACAGACATGTTTGATTGAAAAGGATTGTTGCGATAGATTAGACTTAAATACTGCGAGATTTAACGCAGTAATTTCCGGCTTGGATGATTCTAAGTTAAATATTACGCGTTGTGTTAAGACTTCTATAACAAATAGAGATGGGAGTTTTGAGAAAGAATTAACGATGCTTGTTGTGAAAAGAATAATAGAATTCACACCATCAACGATTCTAAATGTTGGTGTTGAACTTCCAAATATGATTCAGTTAGCGGACGAAACTTTCTTTATTCCGGGGAGGGTGGATGCTTTGCTTGGTGGAGAAATTTTCTATGAGTTATTAAAATCGGAAAAAATATATATACCAGGGTCTCAATTAATGTTACAAAATTCGGTGCTCGGTTACATTGCGACCGGCACTATAAATAATATAAGTGAAGCAAAAGTGCATTGTGCGTTAGCTGTAGAGGACGATTTAAATAAAACGTTACAGAGATTCTGGGAGGTAGAAAATTTAGAAGTAGAGGTACCTGCGAGTAAAGAAACTGCTGTCTGTGAGGAACATTTTGCAAAAACTCATTTCAGGAATAATGAGGGTAGATACGTTGTTTCAATACCCTTTAAATGTGACCCTTCGTGTTTAGGGGAATCAAGGGATGTTGCTCTCAGACAACTGAATTCGTTGTGGAAAAGGTTTTCCCGAGATACGGAATATTTCAAATTGTATAAAGACTTTATTAATGAATATGATAAACTCGGTCACTTGAGAGTGATTTCGGACAATGACATTCCAAAAAATGTTTACTATATGCCTCACCATGGAGTATATCGACCCGATAAGACTACAACTAAGCTACGGGTAGTGTTTAACGGTTCCAGTCCTACCTCTAATGGCATTTCCCTCAACTCCATTCAGTATAAGGGGGGAGTGATACAAGATGACTTGTTTACAATTATGCTTAAGTTTAGAAAGCATATTTATGCGATGACAGCAGACGTAGCTATGATGTATCGCCAAATATTAATTAACGAAAATCAACATAGTCTGCAAAGAATTTTGTGGAGGGACTATGCAAATGGACCAATAAAAACCCTGGAGCTTAAGACAGTTACCTACGGCACAGTGTCTGCGCCTTTCCTCGCTATGAAAACCTTACAGCAATTATCTGTAGATGAGGGAGAAAATTTTCCTTTAGCAGCACCCGTTTTACGCGGCTCTTTCTACATGGACGATGCGCTGTGTGGCGGAGCTACATTGTTAGAAGCAAAAGAATTACAGCACCAATTAATTTCAATTTTGGAGAAGGCAGGAATGAGGCTGCACAAGTGGTTTGGAAACCATCCAGAGCTTTCACCAAATTCAGAAGACTATGACTTTTCTAGTCTAGGTGAAACAAAAACGTTAGGCGTGATATGGCAACCACTGCAAGACTGTTTTTCATTTCGAATTACAGTAAATTTAGATATTACATACACCAAAAGAACAGTGTTGTCCACAATTGCACGAATATTTGACCCTATGGGGTTAATCGGCTGTGTTGTGGCTAAAGCAAAAATATTGATGCAACAATTATGGCAATTGAAACTGGACTGGTGCGACGCTCTGCCCTTGGCAGAATCCCAAGAGTGGCACCAATTCCTTGTTGCGCTGACTAGTATAAATGGCATAAAAATTGACAGATGTATCGTTATCGACAAAGCTGTCGCTATAGAATTCCACGGATTCGCGGACGCTTCGGAACGCTGCTATGGAGCTGTGGTGTATTGCAAATCTTGTGATTCCTCTGGTGAAACAACTGTGAAATTAGTAGCCAGCAAATCCAGAGTTGCCCCTCTGAAGAGTTTAACCATCCCAAGACTTGAGTTACTGGCTGCAGTGTTGCTGTCCAAATTAATGAAGAAGGTGCTGACAGCATTAAAACTGCCGGTAACTAATGTGTATCTTTGGAGTGATTCCATGATTGTCTTGGCGTGGATTCAAAAGGAGCCGATAACGCTAAAAACTTTTGTGAGAAACAGAATTTCGGTTATTCAAGAACTGACTTCCGTGTCTCAGTGGCGACACGTTCAATCAGAACTGAATCCAGCCGATCTTATATCCCGAGGTGTTGATCCGAGAAAGTTGTTAGAGGCTGAACTTTGGTGGCGAGGGCCACACTTCCTCTCTTACAACAATTTGGACTATCCAAATAGAGACATTTCAGTTCCAGATAAATTAAAGGAGTTTGATACAGAACTGAAAAACTCCACAACTCTGGACAGTGACACTCAAATTCAAATTTTGAATATTAATGTTACTGATTTTTTTGATGAGTTACTTAATCTAAGTAATAATTATTTTACTGTGCTTCGTATTTTAGCTTATATTTTCAGATTTGTGCAAAATTCAAGACATCCAGCAGACAAATTGTCTGGACCAGTAAGCAAGGAAGAACTCACTAAGGCTGAATCGGTGCTGGTAAAAAATTGGCAGCTGCAGTCGTTTCCAGCCGAGATGCGAGCTTTGGAACGTGGTAAACAGGTTTCGCCAAATAGTAAGTTGCGAAGTTTAAATCCGTTCTTGGACGCCAGTGGAGTGATGAGAGTTGGAGGCAGATTAGGTAATACTAATTTTGCCTTTGAAAAAAGGCATCCTATCATTTTACCGAAGAGCGACCGACTTACCTTTGTAATTCTTTTAACCTATCATTTAAAGTATTTTCATATTGGTCCTTCAGGCTTACTTAATTGTGTTAGAGAAAAATTTTGGCCGTTAAATGGTCGTTCTGCATGTCGGAAGGTCGCACATAACTGCATTATCTGTTTTAAAGCTAGACCTGTAGCCTCCATTCAATTGATGGGTGACTTACCTAAAGAAAGAGTTACACCCGATTTCCCGTTTAATTGTACCGGGGTAGACTTGTGTGGTCCTTTCTATATAAAGTATAAGCAACAAAGGAAAGGAATATTTCATAAGGTGTATATTTGTCTATTTGTTTGTTTTGTGACAAAGGCCGTACACTTGGAAATCGTGTCGGATCTAACTTCCGAATCGTTTCTTGCCACGTTAAAGAGATTTGTAGCGCGTCGAGGGAAATGTGCCAAACTATATTCCGACAACGCTAAAAATTTTGTAGGTGCAAATAAGATGTTAAAGAATTTTATTCAATTAGTTAAAAATCCAGACGAGAATTTAGCTAATTACTTATCTTCCGAAGGTATAGAATGGAAATTTATTCCACCCAGAGCGCCAAATTTTGGTGGTCTCTGGGAAGCCGCGATAAAATCGGCAAAATATCATCTCAAAAGAGTTGTTGGCAATGCGAAACTAACGTATGAAGAGTTACATACTATAATTACGCAAATTGAAAGCATCTTAAATTCAAGACCGCTAAATCCGTTGTCAACAGATGAAGATGATTTTGCAGCTTTAACTCCTGCACATTTTCTGCTAGGTAGATCGATGAATTCAATCATTGAGCCAGATCTAACTAACCTTAGTGAAAATCGATTAACAAAATGGGAAAGAATAACCAAGGTTGTTCAACAAATCTGGCAAAACTGGCACAAAAATTATTTAAGTGATCTACAGCAACGGGGCAAGTGGCGATTCGCAAAAGAAAATGTAAAAATTGGTGATTTAGTTATAATTATTGAAGATAATGTGCCTACTTGTAAGTGGAACTTAGGCAGAATTTTAAATGTGTATTATGGAGATGATAGAAAAATTCGTGTTGTAGATATTAAAACTCAATTTGGAACCTTTAAAAGGTCTATTTCTAAAATATGCATATTACCGATGTCATAACTAACATTGTTTGCATCTGTGTTATTTAGTTTGAATATTTTTATTTTATTTTCATGTATAACATTGTGTTTAATATTATTTACTGGTTAAATTTTTATTTTATTGTGTGAACTGATATGAAATTTTATCTAATTTGTGAAGTGTTATTCATGAGTAACTGTTGGTTTATTTGGCCAATTTTGATTGAATGTTTAAAAACATTGCAATGCCGGGCGGTATGTTCGCGCCTGTGCGCGGACTCCGCGCCGCGCAGAAAAGAAATGTGTGATTAGGTCGAGAAACGAGTAGTGTGCAACTGAGCGAGCTACGGGACGGATGCGTTGCCGTGCTCGTGTGCAAAAATAATGAGAAACAAATAAAGAGTTTAAATTACAGTCCATTGTTTTGAAATTGTGTTTATTGAACTGAGAGTTGCCTCGACAGATATCATTTTCTCGACTGTGAATATTTGCTCGATCATTATTTTCAATCGGGAAAGTTGAATCGGAAGGATATCGCTATCTCAGATGAAAGTTATGCTCATCGATAAACCGTGCTCGGATACTGATAGGAACGATGTCATTCGTGCGTTATACGGGATCGAGTTTTACGAGAAGTTAGTTGGATCGGCCTGAGCAAAATTCCGACTGAAGTTGATGCTGACTCTGGGATTAATGACTGTATAAAAAACTTAGTCCCCCCTAATAAATTTTAATTAATAAAAATACCCAAAGCTTATAATACCCTAGAACTTATGTATCGCGGGAAAGTTGATTAAAACATAACTCATATCCAGTTTTTGAAGAGAAAATAGTAATTCATGGAAAAAAAAATATTGTAAGATGATATTTACCAAGCATAACTTCCCGAAATTAATGTATATATTACGTTCCTAGCAAAAACATTGACAACTTCTAAACTTATTTGTATATGAGTGTTTTTGCAGAGGATGAAATTAATTTCAGTCTTTATTTTCAAAAGCAGTAAATTTTAATAATAAAATAAGAAAAAATGAAACGCATACACAAGGCACTAAATCAGTGTAATAATATTAAGAATAATAATAATAATAACAATATAATAATAATAATAAGAAGAAGAAGAACAATAATAATAACAACAACAATAATAATAATAGTAAAAATAATAATAATAACAATAAAATCAATTTGAATTTTGACATGTTGAATTCAAATAATGTTTTTCGCATTGACGAATTCCGATATGTGTGTGCATGCGCGTGTTACACAGGAGATTAAGCTTAGATATCATTTTAAATTTAAAAACTTGTTAGAAGAAGAAGATTGATTACATTATAGCTTAGGTGTACTCGTACTTTTTTTACTTTTATTTATTTTTCTTTTTTTCTTTTTGAAAGCTTATCAAAGGGCTTAGATTTAAATTACATTATTTTCATTTCTTTTTTTTTCTCCTTCTTTTTTCTCTTTGTTATTTCCAAAGCGTTAAAATGCGTATTTTTCTCACGTAACAGTGAAATTTTCCTCATCATATATATAAAAAATACTTGCTTTGAGAACAACTCAAGTTTAAAGAAATGCAATTTAGACTCGGTTTTTCAAAGGCATGCCATGATTGAAAAAGAGGGGAAAAGAAAGGAATTTAAAGGTTCTTGTTTCCTAACTAAAGATAAAAAACATGGGGATAAAATGTACCAATTTGATTAAAAGAGAAAGAATATACTTTTATTGCTACCTTTTTCTTGAACTTGCTTCCTCTAATTTTTTAAATGCAAGTAAACACTCCTATGCTGCTTTTAAATCAATTTAGAGTGATGTTTTATGCTCTGGAGTTTGAAGCGTTACAGGTGTTATAGTTCATCTACTCGAAAATTATGTATCTATGCATGTCAAAGGGTAGTAAAGATATGTTGTATTCATTTTCTTTTTAAATAATCTTTTTTTTTCAGAGAGGGGGGAGGGGCACCAGAAACGTATTTGTGTGTGTGTGTGTGTGTGTGTGTGTGTGTGTGTGTGTGTGTGTGGGCCGTGGTGGCCCGATCGGTAAGGCATCGGACTCGTGTCCGAAAAGACCCGGGTTCGATCCCAGCCGATCAAAGATCCACCGTCTTGATTAATGGTGACTGGGAGGCGTTAAAAATGTCGTGGTCACAAAGTCCTCCAAGTGAAACGATACCTCTGGGGGTGCTAGGGCCTATGGTTTGTTCGACCCTAGGTTCTGGTTCAAAATTAAGAACAGAGCGCTCTTCAGGGCCCTATCCCGGTTAAACCACTAAGCTGGTAGGTACGGGGGACCCTGGAGGGTGAAATGAAATGAAATGAAATGTGTGTGTGTGTGTGTGTGTGTGTGTGTGTGTGTGTGTGTGTGTGTGTGTGTGTGTGTGTGTGTGTGTGTGTGTGTGTGTGTGTGTGTGTGTGTGTGTGTGTGTGTGTGTGTGTGTGTGTGTGTGTGTGTGTTCATTTTTTGTTTTTGAAAATTCAAAGAAACTTTTAAAGTCGTTGGGCAGGGTCGTTAGGCAGAGAAGAAAAAAGCAAATGGTTAGGCATTGCAGGACTGCATGGAAATATGCACTTCCAACAAATAAGTAAAATGAATATTATCGGCGCAAGAAAAAGGAAAATGTTCTTTAAATTATTCTACATTTTTCTTAGATTTTAAAATGTGTCAAGAAAAAAAGGGGAAATGAAGATTTCTTTAATTTAACACTTTGCATGTTCCTCTTGTATGGGAGTTGTATTTATGAGAGTATGGGTGATTATGAGATGGATATAAGGGATTCACCAATTACTTAAATATTTCAAGTCAATGAACTTGTGCCAAAATTAAATAGTTGTAATTGTTTGAAATGCGCAAATTGGAGATGTGTTTTGAAAATTATAGTCTATTAAGAGAGGACAGTGACTTTCATATTAAAAATCGCATTGAAATATTATCCTTCAGTTTTGGTAGTAGATTTGCTTCTAAGAAAAATTGGGAATGTTCGCTTTTGTTCTTTTTATGCGACGAAGTGAAAAATAACATATGTTTGTAATTAAGAACTTTCTTTTTTCTTTTAATATTATTGCTTAAATGAATGACTAAATAAGAGAATCTCTACTAATAATAAAGCTGAAGGTTTGTCTTTCTTTCTTTCTGTCCTTCTTTCTGTCCTTCTGTCTGTCTGTTACGCGCGTAGCGCCCAAACCGTTCGGTCGATTTTCATGCCACTAGACACAAAATTAGTTTGTAGCATGTAGTTTTGCACCTCGAAGCGATTTTTCGAAAATTCCATTTCGTTCTTTTTCTATTCGAATTCTTAGCAGAAATTCGATAAAATAGGGAAGAAATATTTCATACACATTTTCAAGTCTTATGTCATTCGAAAGCTTGAAATTTTCTGCACAAAATGAAGTTTTTTCGAAGTTTCTACGATAATCAGGAGAGCTGTAACAATTGTTTTTAGAATCCCGGAATTCAAGGCTTATCTTCAGTAAAGCAAGCCAAACGATTCTAAAATGGTTAATGAAATGAATTATTTTATCAACGGAAATCAACTTTTAATGTTGTTACAATGGTTACGTTTTTATTTCGTTTATTTGTTTCGTTCTTTTTCCATTAATAATTTTAAAAATGTATTTGTTTTTGTAGCAATCCAAACTCCAAGTCTTATTAAAATTAGTCAATTGAAATATAATAAATCGTGATAAGATGGCACCTGTCAATCAAATGAGAAATCGAGTCCTTTCTTTAAAAAAGGTAGAGAAGGAAGAAACTGACGCGTACCATTTTTGTGAGTTTAGAGATATTTTGGCGATCTGACGAGTTGTGTAGAAGAGGGAAACATTGTTTAACTAAATGAGGTCAAAAAAGAAACAACATGATAGTAAACCATTCTAAATTTATCGTCTGGCAAAACATATTTTATTTCCTTTTTTTTTATTTCAATATAAATTGCAGTAAATGGCTTGAGTGAACGAGTTTGGCTTTTAATTCATCATTTGCTGGTTGATGTTTGTCGATGTTTATTGTTTTTATTATCATGGTGAAGAATAATGCACGAAATTTCTATTATTTTGTTTTTGAAGTTAGGAAAGAAAACTTTCTTCTTCTTTTAAACTTTGGTAAGATTTCTGTGAGCAGCAAAATTGTTCTTATTTTCTATTTTGGCTTATTTTTGTGCACCTCCATTTGGGGTTGCATTCGAATTTCCCCAAGGGGGTTTTTACCCCTTTTATGGGGTAAATCAGTGTTAATTTTAATGCAGACAACAGTGATATGAATTGGCGCGAGCACTTGGCGAAATATCGCCAAGCTTTTAGTCGCCAAGTGTTTGACGCCAATTTGGCGACATATCGCCAAATTGGCGGCGAATTTGGTGATTTTTTTTTTTTTTTTATTTGCGTTCAATTTGGTGCTATTGGCGATATTTTGCGAAAAATCCACTGAATGATGTTAAAATCGGCGATATTTAGGAGATTAATCATTGAAAAACATTTTTTTGCATTGTTTTGTGGCAAACTAGGGATGTAAATGTTTGAATTGTTATCTTCCTCACTCCAAGCACTATTTTAGCACTTAAGGCATCTACTAAGAAATTTACACCTAAAAGGAAGTAGTGTGGGGTCCATGCCAAATTTTTATATCATTTTAAAAAAGAATTATAGTTGAATAACTAAAATAGAGTATTTTTTCTGCTATATCAATTTTTTTACAAATGAATTTTTAATTTTATACCACGGGCAAAGCCGTGCGGGTACCGCTAGTGAATTAATAAATGATTAGATAATGAAATTATTAATAAATAATTGACATAAATTAATTAAATGCTTATGATTGACAACAATTAAATAAAATAGTAAAGGAAATATAAATGAAGTGAAACCATTAATAAACCAGATAATTATTAAATGGAGTAACTTAAATATTGTTTTTTTCTCTAGTCTATGAAAGTCGTATTAATGTAACCGTTTGTCGTGATGACGGCCTCTGACTTTCTTTAAATGTTTTTGGCATAGCATTTTGCCATTGTCTACCAATGATATCAACTGCTATTTTTTGTCTAGTACCAGAAAAAAATGGGCCGTCAAAAACGTGGTCTAAATGAATTAAGCAAGAAATGACTACATGATTTATTCCGTAAAATACAGTCGAGCCCGCTTATTAGAATATCGGTTAAAAGAATATCCCGCTTAATATAATACATTTCCAATATACCAAACTGTTGTAGTGCATTATTTCCATCCCGGATAATGGAATATCCCGCTTATTAAAATATATTTTCGTGGTAAAATGGCTATTTCATTACGCGGGCTCGACAATTGTCTTAGAAACGAAACGCACTATTTTACTTTTCCCCGCATACACATGACTAATTGTATACAACAGCTACAATAAAACCAAGTCTAAAGATAAATAGAAAAATACTAAAATGAACCTTCATAGGTCTCCATTATTATTTTAAATTAGTTACAAGAGCTTTATCATTTATAATAACTAAATATCGTCTGGCTTAAAAAAATAATAATTATAAAAATAAAAAATAAAATAAAATTTAAAAAATGCAATACGAGTATCAATATTTGAAAATTGTTTTCATTATTATTTATTTCATCTTCAATGGTAATGGTTTCCAAACGATAGTTGTTTGCATTTTTCACGGCATAGCTGAACTATTACTATTTAGGCGGTATTGAAAATAAGGCATTTTTTTTTCTCTGCCCCTTATATTAATGAACAGTTTTTACTGTTACATCACTATTTTGCTAAAGAATATATTATTATTGTTATAGATCCTAATTTCCGTTTTAGTAGATACAAATTTCGTAAATATGAAAAGTTGTGACAAGTAAAAACCTCAAAAGCTTGACGAGTGATCTATGCAATGAGACTAAAATAAAAGGAACGAAGTGCGTTAAATTTTCCTACCAGCAAGTAGGAAGGATCAGTTTTACGACAGAGAGTTTAAATTTAGACTTTGCACTTTTTTCTTGAATTATAAAAGCTTAGTCATTATTATTAATATCCGTAAACACTCCGTTTCTCTGTTTTTAGCATGAAACTAGTTTTGAAACTATGTTTTTGTACATAAATGTTTTTCACAACCTGGTAAGCTTTAAGAATGTCCGTCCTCAGAAATCAAGTTAATTTTAAGTGTCAGATGCTTGTTCTTATACTTTTGAACCCTTTATGCCCCCACAGGACTTAGAAGTATACGCTCATATTAATTTAGTATTACGAATCCTAAATGGTTGGAATCACTCCTGTCGACAGATGGTACTTGCAATCGGAAACAGTTTTCGTATTTTTAAGGCGTAGGGGGCCTTAGACCTACTGATTTTCAAAATTCTTTTAATCGTTAGATATGTTTTTTGATGCATTTTCAACTGAAAAATAACAAAAGAATAAGTAAAAATTTATTGCCAACATAATTTGGGATATAAAGGGTTAACCCATTAAAGCCTGACATTTTTTCCAAAGATATGTTGTATACTGGGTGAAAATAGTGTTTAATAGGCAGGATAAATAATTAAAAAATATCATATCAAAAATATATTTTTTTTTTTATTAAGGAAAGAAAAATCATCCCTCAAAAGTTACGATAGACACCAGTAGGTACATATTTTTTTACTAAAGTTTTTTTTTGCCTACGATATAATATTTTAAAAGACATTTTATTAGAAGAAATAGAAGCAACAATTAACATAAACTGGGAAGCTGGGAATAATTCTAAAAACCTAGCTTTCTGTTCTTGAGATTGTGAACGATGTCATTTTTGATAAAGGTCATGTTAAAACTGCTACAGAACACACTTTACGATGGTTATGTGCTGCAATCAGTTAATAACGATTTGAAACAATACCAAGATACTAATTGAACACTATTATTTGGTTGAAACGTTCATTTTGAGGAAATTCAGACCTATTTTTTGGACCGTCCCTAAAAAGGGACGCTAGGCATTAATGGGTTAATATATTTTCGTAATGACTAACCGTTAGACAACTTGTATGAATAGATTCGTCCATGTTCCTTCTTTGAATACGCTGCAAAACAACTATTGTGTTTACAGTATATTACTGGCAGCAGAGGTTCTAGTTTAAAACTGTAAAATACACAGTAATAGACTGCAAAATTAGCAATATTTAGTTTGTTACTATAAAATTAGCTGCGTTATACTGAAAAAACATCTATTTTTACAGTGTGTTTGTAGTGTGGAAATGCAATCGTCCATTTGTTATAAAACTTTAATGAAGGAGATAAATGAAGAAATATTTCGTGGAAAAGCTCTTGAAATTAATTCGTAAAAAAATGTAAAGCATAAGGTAGAGTTCACACTAATGCACATGAAATGATAATTCTATTTATGAAACCCTGTCACGTTTTCGCAGGCTCAGTATTTAATTTCCGTTTATAAACAAAAAAAAGAAATACCATGAAAAAGTACCATCTTCAGTTCATTTAAATTCATTTATGTTTTCTGCTTGGTTATTTGTAGAACTTTAAAGCTGCGTACACATTCAGAAAGCAATTATTTTATTCATAAAAATTTAAGAAAAAAAGTTTTAGTGAAAAGAGGATTAAAAGCTTTTCATACCTTTCTCATTCTTCGAGGAACGTGCATGGCCTGTCAAAATAAATTTCGTAATATTTGGAAGTAAGAAAATTTTAATTGCGTTTCATTTTTTCCAAGTTTTGTTCTACGTAAATAAATAGTCCAAAACATAAGAAAATATTAGACTATTTTTATAAATTGAATCTTTTATCGTAAGTAATTGATATACGCTTTTAGAAAATTCAAATGAGTTTTTTCTGCAATAATATTTTATTACTTTTTAACAATTTTAAGAAGGCGTGATCCCTTTCAAGTTTCTTAATTATATTAGTTGGAATATTTTGAATAGCTAGGACTAGTTTTTCAACATAATATTCTTTTGCAAGAAATTTTCACTATAAATGCGTGACAAATGAATGTTAAAAATATATACAAGTAATACGTGTACCCCTTCTTTAGCGCATTTTATTTTTACTGAGTGAAAAATGTTCTGATAAAAGAACGTAAAATCACTTAACAAAATGATTTCAAAAAAGCATACAGCAGCAATTTTTAACGGTAGATAATTTAGTATAAGATGCTGCAGGGTTGTGATTATTTTTTTCCTGTTAAAGTATTTCAGTATCGTTAAACATTGAAAGAACTTGCGAAAATACAAATAAAAACAATATGTATGTTTCAGATAAATATCAGAATGAGAAAAGAACTAATTAGATTTGATGTGCACTTTTTTTCAATTGTATTTTAAATACAATTTTCATTAATCTCTATATTTTTATATATCAGATATATTTTCTTTCTTTCTTTTCTTTGATTCATTAATTAACAGGAGAGCGGTATAAATGCAGTTTATAGTTTACCTATACCCAAAGGACAAAATCACACGGCGTTAGGTTTCATGAATTTTTGGCTCCAATTGTGAAGGGCTAGATAATCTACTCATAAAATTTAGATTATGATATGAATTCAGCTTTAGCTTATTTAAACTTTACAGCTTTCTCTTTCAAGCTCCACCAGAGAGAAACGTACGTCAAATATTCCCAAATAGGTGGCCACGTGAAACCTCATTATTTCTTCTGATTCATCCTGTAAATTATATCTTAAAAAAAACCTAAAATGACATAACGAATTTGAAGTGTTGCAATATAATTATGTTATACCCATAGACTTAAAATGAAACATTTCTCTCACTTAGATCATAATATCTTTCTTAAAAAACAATCAAAAAATAGAAGTAGAGGATTGGTCGACACATTATAGGTTTTTATTAAACTTTATAAGCTAATAATGTTGAAGGTATAGTAAAACAGCAAACAGGTCTAATGTTCAGATTTCTGACAGAAAGACGGAAAAATGCCAATTCATTTTTAAACATCAGAAGGCATTATGCGCTCCTGTATAAGCTTGAACCACCTTTTCGTCAACAGTGCGCTATCCGATTGAGCACAGAGAACGAGTATGTACTCTAGGGGTGGGTCCGACTTCCTTTCCCGAAAGACCGCTGACCATTTTCACAGTTCATATCACTTTGCATCAGCACTTTTTCAAATAATGAAATATTCAATAAAAATCTTATTTTTTTCTTTAAATATTCCCATGAACTCAGAACCCGAGAACCTCCATTGGAATTGAATCTTTACGCAGGACCTTTTTTTTTCCTGCGGCTATTTTCCTCTTTGTTCTGCTGTTGCTTCAAGTAAATTTTACTATAAATGATTATCTTTCCTTTTCCATGTTTGCCATGTCCTCCCGAAAACATATATGCATATTAAAATTTAAAATGCTTTCTGGTTTTAATATGAACTCGGCATTCCGTGTCGGGTTTCCTCTATTATTTTAAATTTAACTTTAGTACTTGCTTTTGTCAGTTCACTCCGGCAGGATCAATGTCCAATAAGAAACGTACCTGCAAATTTCATATCCGCCAATACATATCTCAACGAACAAATGGTCTCATTTTCTCATGTATCATCAGCAGTTCTAATTGTTCCTGTCCACTGCTACTAATCAGTCGTGTCGATACAGCGGACCCTGCGAGCATTTGAACCCAGGAGGTAATGCATTTACTTAAGGGGCAGATTTCGTAGTCTTATAACATTAACTAATGAAAATATGAATTAAAAACCTTTAAAATGTTTTTCACAATTTTGGAATTAAAAAAAATACCGGAAAATTCAAACCAAAAGAAGGAAACAAAAACTCTGCAA
Source organism: Uloborus plumipes (assembly GCA_038373865.1). Taxonomy (NCBI): domain Eukaryota; kingdom Metazoa; phylum Arthropoda; class Arachnida; order Araneae; family Uloboridae; genus Uloborus; species Uloborus plumipes. The sequence continues at coordinate 11,328 of JAXGGA010006761.1, read as the reverse complement.
CTGACAGAATGTGTTTGGAACTTCTATGCTACTTTTAATTCGAATTATAACTATTTTAGCACATGCCTTTGTTCTGGCGATTGGAAAATTGTGAAATTGTCGGACGACAAGAAAAGAAATCTCAATGATTTAAAATGTTTATCTATTGCCAGTTTCTGATTTGTCAACAAGTAAAATACTTGTAACGGATTTTAGTATAAGGAATTTAAAAGGATTTTCAATTTTCCTTCTTTATACTTCTTTAGCGACAAAAAACTTTTACTAGTAAGAATTTTCTTCACTTTTCCATGTTCACCATGTTATGTCGAAAATAATCATATATATTAAAATTTTAAATTATTTCTAACCAGTTGTAGTTCGTTTCAATATGTCGGTAATCGTTGTCGTTTTTTACTTATTTTTTTTCTTTTTAATTTTTAATTTTTATTTGCTTTTTATCAGTTCGCTGTGCTAGGCTCAACGTTCAGTGAAAAGCATAGCTTCAAATTTCATATCTGTGAATACATAACTCAACGAACAAATGATCTCATTTTCTCCTGTATCACCGGCGATTCTAATTGTTCCTGTCCACTGAAACTAATCAGTCGCGTCGATACAGCGGAACCTGCGAGCATCTGAATCCAGGAGGTAATGCATTTACTTAAGGAGCAGATTTCGTAGTCTTAGCAATATTTATGGAACTCGTCTGGACATGAAATTATAAGAGGTTTAAATGTGTTCGAGCGAGCGATTTTAGGACTTACGTGATGATTCAGGAAAATAGGCTAGCGATAAATGCATAACACTTTAAGTAGAGTTGTTCCGGACCTGCAGTTAAAGATAACACATGTATTAGTCATGTTTAATTACGCAGAGAGTAACGAGTAATGAATAGAGAGTGGAGTACTAGATAATTAGAGTTGGGTGAACTGTATACACATCGTGAATAAGTGCGAAATGGTGATAGAAGTGTGTCTCGAGTATGAAAAGTTTGATTAGATTCATATTATAAAACATAAGATGAATTGAAAGGCAAATAGAGGAATATGGGATGAAGTGAGAGAGTTAAGATAACATAAAAGTTTCAAAATGGAAACATTGGACATTGTTCTGAAAATTGTTGTATATGAAGAAGGAATAATGTATTTTTTAATACAACTATCGTTGAAATGTTTTTCCATTTCTGGCAGTTATTTTGTTGAATCATAAAAAAAGGTGTACAATTGTATGAGTAAATAAATGAAAAAAATAAAAACAAACGAATAAATACATAAATGAATGCGTTAATTGCTTAATGTACGAGAAAATATAAATCAGTTAATAAAATAGAGAACGGATAAGAAAGTAAGTGAATGAATGGATGAATAAGTAAATGACTTAATAAGTAACAGAATTTAAATGAATTAATAAACGGAGAAATACGTGTGTGATGTAATACATGAATAAATAGGAATAAGAAATCAACTATCACGTTTCCCTATCCACTTTGTCCCGCATGCACTTGCCAAGTTGTACTAAATATCAAAACGTGTCTAATATGATTCAAATAAATACTGCATTTCACATCAGTACAGGATGGGCTCCACATCAGCAGAAAACGAACCGAAACTGAAGGCAGAAACCGAAAATCCGCCAAGCGAAACAGAAGGCAGAAACCAAAAATCCGGGTACTTTCCATTTAGATGGAATGGAAAGTACCCGGATTTTTGGTTTCTGTCTTCGGTTTCCAACCGTTTTTTGCTGATGTGGAACCCGGTCCTACATCTCAATTGATACTTAAAATAATAATTACAAGAACTTTATCATTTTATAGTAAAAATATTTCCTTTTATAAACCACAAATATTACAACACGTACATTAATACCCCCAAATAAAGGACTCATATATTTAAGGGACACTATTTCTGTTCCAAGTCACTTTGAACAGCGACTTTATCTATTAACCTATGATTAAAACACACTCTATTTACGGGGCAGTCACAAAGAAAAAATAGCAAACATTTAATGCACAAATTCGAAAAATATGGTATAGTTATTATATTATGTTTATAGATTGTCATAAATATACAGCCCTTAATTATCACTATCATACACACATCTACATTATTTAAACCGCCGTGTACAGAAATCACCAGAATGCAAATTTTATCTTCTTTATTATATTAACTCAATTAATATTTAACCGAAAACGCAAGCGGTTCATCGATTGATTTCCTTAATTTCACATTTTCATTTTCACTAAACCACATAATTTTAAGTTTTATGTGTATGTATCCCCCTTCCCAAGAAAGGCGATGCCATTGATGGCGGAGGGCTAGAAAAGGACCTGCTCCCCTGCATTGTTTCAACTGTTAAAAATTGCATTGAAAATAAATTTGAGCAAAAAACAAGTAAAAAAAGAAAAATACAGCTGTCGCTACTGGCTGAAAGAAGAATAAAAATAATGTCAATAAAATATCCTTGAATATCACTAACAGATTGCCAACTCAAAAAATAACTTAGTGGCATGCATTAAAGTATTTAAAAGGTGTTGCGGGAAAAATAAAATATTTTAATCCAAAAACAGAAAAGCATTAACTAATTTATTGAAAATATACTACTAAGATTAAATAATCTATTAGTATCATTGAAATCATCACATTATAAAAAATGTTTTTACTAGCCCTTTGAGCAAAATAGTAGTTGGCATTTCTATAAGAAACCTAGTTACTAATAAAATAAACTTCAGTTTCAGAGTTTTTTCCTCAGTTTTTCCCTGTAACCAAAGAGAGACCCTTTGAGCGAAATAATAGTTGGCATTGTTTTAAGAAACCTGGTTACTAATAAAATAAACTTCAGTTTTAGAGTTTTTTCCTCTTTTTTTCCCTGTAAACAAAGAGAGACTTAAATTTACAATTAAATTTATTTTTTTTTTAATTTTAAAACAATTTTCTAACATTACAAGTTTTAACTTAACGCAACTGAAATGAAAACGTCAATTGTTTGAATAATTTCAAGCAAATCCTCGTATATTCGTGAAATAGTGCATCAAAATAAGTGATTTGTTATCTGTTCAATATTTTGAAATTCATTACTTAATCCCTTATTTGTAGACCGAAAGCAGTAGGCTTAAATGTGTTTCATAACTAAGCAAATGGCAGCGATATTTATATTTACTCAGTCGTTTGAAAGTTATGAGCAGTATATTTTCGCGTTTAAGCCTTACATTAATGCCCGCGGGACAAAGCTTTGTTCATAATATATGCGGCCATAAAAGATTTTAGTGGCAAGCATTTGCATTTTGATAACAATAATCTTCGTATTTCAGAAATTTCTGCACAATTGCATAATTAATTCAATGTTAAAAGTACTGAATTGTTCCTATATCAAAATAATGTTACAATTTTACTGTAAATATGAATTTGCATTTTACATGTACACATACTGCACTCACTGCTGTAATTCGAGGACAACTCGGGGTTATGATGCCCCCTCCATGAAATTGTAAAAATATAATACTTTAATATTTTCTATGTATTATTATTTAGTATTTATTGCCAATTTTTATTAATTATGGTTTTTTTTTCTGAAATAAATTTGACATATTCAAAACTGACCATTTTTAAAGTAACAAAAATACGTTTACCTTGACAAAACTTTCTTAAATACATGCCTCCTGCTAAACAATTTCCATCACCTTTGGCGTTGCTTGTGAATACGTATTATACGTATGGGTCATTCCGACGAAAATAGTACAAACCATGTCCGAGACTTTAGAATTTTTTAAAATCAATTTTAATAACTACCACCTATTACGTGTATTTTTTTATTGGTTCTCCATTTAATTTTGTGCCGTGAAGTATCAATTGATTAGGTATAATCATTTAGAAAGGACAAAAAAAAATATCTTTGTCAGAAGAATGAGAAAGTGACTTGTCTCAGCTTCAAATTGCTAAAATTATAAATGCGATTTAAAATTAAACTAAAATGTAACAACAAAATAAATTACATTGCACTGCACAAAAGATGCTTCTGACACCATTTCTGCAGATTATTAAGCAAATGAAAAAAAAATCCACAAAAAACACTATTATTTATCCATGCCCCTAGCTTTTCTATGTTTCGAATTGTCCACTCTGGTATATGCGATTTGGAAATAAAATAAACAATTGCATTCAATCTGATATATATTTTTGAAAATATAGGTAGTATAACTGCCGTGATTAGCTTGCTACATTGAATTATGTAGTCAACAACCAGGGTGAGCATAATTCTTTTCTTATTATAGTTAATTTGAACTGTTGGATGTCCACTCTGTTAGAGCCGATTTCATGATGAAAAAAATAGATTTTTTCTTAAAATTTCAGACAGACTTACAGTTTTAAGCTGTTTTTTCCACTTTATGCTTATTCTGTGATTCTAACGTTTCTTTGTGATTATACAGATATTTTTAAAGGCTTATTTTTCCACTCTGTTATATGTCCGCTCTGTTAAAAAAAGCAATCAAAATATTTAAAATCCTTTCATAAATGAGTCATGTACTAGTTATTTACACTTCATTATACACAAATAAATGGAAACTCAATAAAAAAAAAAAGTTGGTGGAAATTACTTAAGTTGATAATCTTAAGTAAAGAGTTTCAGACAAGATTTGTACAATTTTTATCGGAACGACCCGTATACATTCCTAGCAGCATAATCTCATCTGCCGATGATCGGCCATTCACCGATGCCCGATGAAATTCTCATCGGCGGATAATCGGATTCAATGAGTTCTCATCGGGAATTGCTAGAACATGTCTCATCAGCCAACAAAATCCGAGCAGCAAAATCCGGTGAGTTTTACTCGAAATTCGATGAGAATTTGGAGCAATTTACGAGCAGTGCAGTCCCGTGCCGATGAAATTAGGATCAATTTTGGATGCTCGGCTTATTTTCATCGGGAAAGTTGATCGGAAGGATATCGCTTTCTGATGAGAAGTAGCTCATTTAAAACCGTGCCCGGATACTGATCGGAACGATGTCATCGTGCGTTACGGGATCAGTTTACGAGGAGTTCGCTGATCGGCCGAGCAAAATCCGATAAGTTGATGCTACTTGGGATGTGTGTATCTGTCTGTGTGTGTGATTGTGTGTGAGAGGTGAAGTGATAAACAAAAACTTTATACTGTAGTAAACGGGATTAAACATCAATATTCAAAGTAATAGCACTTGATTACAATGCAAGCTTGAATTATCATGACTTTATATGCGTAATAAGTTATGTCTCATAAAATTATTGTTTTAATAATACATGTTACTAACAGCTGCTGAGCACAAAACTATAAAGTTGCAATTAATATTAACCTCCTTTTTGTTCGCAATTTTATACGAAATTCTGAAAGTGATAAGACAATTTTAGAAATCACAATTACATTGATATTTATTATTCATTATTATTTTGCTTAACTTCACTAATCGAAAACTAAGCATCTCAAGAAAGGAAGTGAGTGATAAAACTACAACGAGAAAAGCGCTGATTTCTTGAAGTGGCATTAATCAAGTAAGATAAATTGCTTCTCATCGCAGCAGCGCATTTGATCGTTTTGTGAGGAAGCTCTTTTCTTTGCCTTGTTTTTGTTTAGATTCCGTCTCTGCTTTCATGTAAGTGTTAAGGTTCCCTGCCAGCAGCAAAAAATACGGCAATTTAGCGGAGCAATAAAAGAAAAGGACATTTTCTGAAATGATGGATGCTTTCTTAACTGAATTAAATGATGATAAGCTTTTGTAGACGGAGGTATTATGTTACTTTTATTGCTTTTTATTAAGTTGCGGCATTGAAAAAAAAAAAAACGTGAAGTAAATATATATAAATAAAATATTATTCAAGTGTTATTTCTGTTAAAATTCAAATAAAATCCCGTTTGAAATATGTCTCATCTATTCGGGCTCCCAGTTCAGCATATTTTTTGACGGATATTGAAAAAGATCCAAATAAATTTTCTTATGCACCTTAGTCTTTAATTTTTATATAACAGGAACTCTTGCGAAATAATTATAAATTTTAGCTCTCCTAAATAACCTCTTTACTAAATTTAAAACCCTCGAATTATAGTTTCTACACAACTAGATATAAACTGTTGGTTTTAGAGTATAACACTAGAAGCAGATGTTACAGTTTAAAACTGTAAAATGCACTGTAGTAAACTGTAAAACTATCTATTTCAAGGTTTATTACTGAAAAATTTTAGTTCATATCTGTAAAATTAGCCAATTTACAGATTATTAAAATAAAATTGATGTATTATACTGCAAAAACAGAAGTAACGGTAAAATGAACAATAATAAGCTGTAAAACTATCAATTTTACAGTTTTTTTTTTGTCTGTAAAACTGCAAATTTTACTGTTTACAATTGTAAAATTAGCAATTTTACAGTTTATTACTGTAAAATTAGAGGTATTATACTGTAAAAACAACATTTATTTTCTGCAGTGCAGGTATCAAATTTATAAAGAAATTAAATGCTTCTCTCATCTTTAAGGAAACTAGTTTCAGGTATCATGCTTATGCTAAAAAGAAATTCAACACATTTTTTTTGAAACCAAATAGGTATATATCCTGCTGATAATTATGGGTTACATAAAATATGCGTTAAATTATCTTACTAAGACCGATATATTTAATTAAAGACGAAGAGGAGAAACATGTTTTCAATATTTTTTTTAACTATGTGCATTGTATTTTATATTGGGCTGCCATGGGGTAAACTATGTATTGGAAAGTTTATCCATTAGAAAATTATCCATTAGTTTGAAAAAATTGCAGTAACTCCCCATTATTTTTAAGGGATTCATGAAACTGTATGAAAAAAGAATTAATATCAAGTTTTTGTTCATTTTAGAAGTTTTCAATGTAAGAATAAATAACTTCGCATATAGATATTGCTTGGTTAAAGAAATGAGAGAATGTTTTGTAATAGAATATCTTCAAAATTTAATTTCTACAACTCCTGTGGTGATTACTAATTGGTGGATAAATTAGGATTGTCTCATTTAGTGTTTTTATAGAAACCGCTTATTATTATGCCCTCGATTTTCTTTGATTATAATCTATATGTTTTTGCTTGCGTTTCGTACTTGATGCTGAATGTTTGATACATATTCGAGTGTTTCATCATATGTATTTAATTTGAAAACATGTATCTTACTCCAAATTAGCCGTCTAAATTACGTACACTTGAAAAGTTGAAAAAAATATTTCAGATTTATTTTCCGCGTAATAAAATAAAAGCACATAGGACAACTGAATGAATTTATTTACACAAGAAATTTTTATACGTATTGAAAATGTTAAAAAGTGTCTTTCTCATAAAATTTTTGCATCAAAAGAGTGCTCAATATGTTATTTGATGATCAAATCAATTAATTACAACTAAATATTTATAAAGCTACCACAAAGTGTAAAGATTCTACGACATTTTTCTTTTTTAATACAAAACTCAAATCTAAGAAATTTAAACCTTAAGAATTTTATCAAGCGAATTATTTTCAATACATTTTCTCCAAAATAATTACTCAGAAAGGCGAAGTAAAGCAAACTGAGGTTTGGATTTGAAATGAGCTTCAATTAAAATACTTAGTAATGTGCAATTTTATTAATTCTTTAGAAGTGTTCTCAGAGAAACGTAACGATTATTCCTCCTTCTGGCGTTAAATTAAGTATTGATTTTTCAGATATCGTCTTCAATATTCTAGAACAGTAATAATTGCCAAGGAAATCTGACATTCTTAATACTTTCGTGTGCTTTTATTAACTATTACTCGCATTTCGCAGGTTTCATTTTCTATTTAAGGACATTAGGTTATTTTCTGAAACACATGCTCCTGCATTTTAATTTATTCAACTTTATTTTGAGCATTTGTTTCTTATTCTATCAGTTGCGTTTCTTTGACTGACTTCGATATTTTAAGAAGAGGTAAAACTTTGCTTAAGGTAGAGCATTTATAACTTAATCAAAGTAAGTTTTTTGTTGAGATTTCCAAATATCAGGAAGTTTTATATGTTATATTGTGTCATATATTTCGTATTGAACTATGTTTCGCAATGTTTGTCTTCCCTTCTTTCTTTCTTTTTTTTTATTTTTTTTCAGTTACAAATGCAGGTTCATAAGTGTAACTTATTTATCAATCTCAGACTCATGTTGCTTTACGTAATACAATGACTAGTTTCGTTTTCCATATGATCGGCCGCTGTTCTAACATCTAAAATTCTATGCAAATGGATCACTGGATGATTTTGTATTCTTCACCCCTTCTGTGTTTGTTATTCAAGGTGCCGTTTTTAATTTCATGACCCGCTTTTTGTTTCTTGTTGAATCCTTGGGCCCAGCTAGGCTGGTGGTGGTCAATTTATCAATCCCTAGGGAAGATAAAGAGCTTTTTTAATACCTACTAGTATAACTCTTTGCAAGTAACAGTTGCTTCTGGTGAAATATTTCAAAGTTACCTACGCTACTGTTGCAGCAGTATTGTTTCCTGTTGTCTTGTTCCTGCCAGGCTGGTAATTTGGGGTCCGCTGCATCAATTTTCCAACTGTTTAGTTTTCATGCTTTAGGCAATCATTCCCACAAATAAGGGACAGAAGAGAGAAAATTAATTCATGCCCGAGCCGGGATTTTAAATCGGAAACTCCTCAACTGGTCGTCAGACTTCTGTGATCACTAGGCAAGGTGGATGCAGTTTTTTCTTCCTGATTTTAATATTAGCTTCAGAATTCAAAAAACTTAAATCAACGACACTTGGTTTATTCATTTCTAAAGATATTTCGCACATACGCCTCATCCATTAAATAAAAAATGAAATACCGGATCATATTTCACATTATTAATTTTGTGCTCAAAATTATAAATATTAAGCATCCTAAGCTTACAATCATAATTAAAATTAGAAAATCCAATGACTAATCTCGTAGCCCACATTTGGATTCTTTCTAATGAATTGATATACATCTTACGATAAAAAGATCAAAACTAAACCAATGGAGGTTTTACAAAATTTCTGTACAATTAAAGAAGAAAGTTCCTCGAATTTTTTGAAATTGACTTATTGATAAAACGTAACTCTTTGGATTTGTTGTACTGTTGACTAAACTGAAAATCCTTACTGATTAAGGTACCCTGATCAACATATGTTTATTCTTCGTTTAAAATAGATAACGCATTGGAAATAAAAACTTGCATGCTTGTTTCCCTTAACACAATGAAGCATTTACCAATATTGAACGACGTACCATCTTACTGGTAAGAATAAACGTTTATTCAAATACCGTTTAAAATATCACGATAATTTCGTAAAATAGTCTCATACTTTGTTTAATTGCTCATCATTGCTAAACTTTATGTCATTCCTTTAGTTTTCCTTCTGGTAGAATTAGAAGTAAAATATCTTTGATCCATGACATATAATTTTGGAATGTTCTTATAAATGGGAAAAAAATCAGTCTCTAGTAATGTACTTTTTCAGCAGACCAATTGTTTTTACTGACGTCTCGGAGACATTTTTATTATTGCGCTCCTGCATGGGATGTCTTTTTATCTTTATCTCTCTTTTATGCTTATTTTTTCTGTAAGTTTTTTTTCATCCCATGTCCTCTGCTTTTATTAATTGTATACTAACCACTAAGATTTTCTGTTTCTTGGTTTATGAGAGCTTTTGTTTTCTTTTTGAATCTGTATTTTGTTAGTATATCTCCCTCGTTGACTCTTTGAACGCATGCGGTGTCCTTCTGATTAATCTGACGTTCACTCAACATCTTTGCAGGTGTATTTCGAGCAATTTTTGCTCAACATACACCCCTCTTCTACCTATTTCATTTGTGTTGCGTGATATATTTTTTTTCATTTTTTCTTATGAATATATAAATTAAAAATTAAAATTAAGGAAAGAAAATACAAAATAATGTTATATTTTGATAAAATCATGAAATTTGACAATTTTGGCTTTATTTACATGTTTCTTTCATTTTACTTCTGCTGGAAATTAGTTCAATATATATAAAGAGATGAGATAAGAGTGTGGTATGGAATCGTTGAGAAACATATAATACCGAGTTTTTAACTGACTTTAAGTTGTTTTCACGTGTAAATGCCATGAACTACTCAAAAAATACTAGATTCAGTAAGCATGATGCAGTGCAATGAGATTCACCGCTTGGTGTTGTTGTAGTACAGGGGTGGCCAACCTTTTTGGGAAGTGTGCCACTATCTAGGGGAAAAAAGTTCGGCGTGCCACTATCAATTTTTTCAACAAGATAAATTTTTTAAAAAAGTTAAAAAAGATTATTTGCTGACTGACGCGGTGATTTTCACTTAAATAGTACATTTTTTCACGTCAGTCTGAATGGTGAATATGATAAAACGAATGAAACAAATCCGAGTTTAAAAGATATCGTTAAAAGAAACACTTATATGTTCAGTCAGTAGGTAGGGCTTAAAATATAAGCAAATAACAAAAAAATTTAATTCTAAAAATTAAACGGTCAGTACTTAATATGGCTTATGGACGTGTCCTTTCTTTACAACGTCATTAATTTTTATTAGTTCTTGAAAAAGCTAACCCATATAGGGGTTTTTAGTGCTATCAGTTAACATTCAATATTATTATGATTCTTTTTATATTCATTATAAGATATTTGTTCACAAACATGTTTTGAACCAAACTGACAACACCAGACAGCTAAGTGTGAAAAAAAAAAAAGTTGCTAGTACAAATTTGCGAAATTCAATATAAATTGGATGACTGGCAGTTGAAGTAGGCTTTTATACTTGATTTCCAATGCTGTAAGATGCAACATGTCGGCAATTTTAATCTAGATTTCAGGTAGATAACAAGTAATGTCTTGCAAAGAAATAGACAAAGAATTTGAAAAGATCAGTAATTTTTTGTCATCTTAAAACTCATCAGACCCATAAACTACTGAAGGCATACTTCAAAAGAGATTTAAATTTTTACTATCAATCCTGAGGACATGATTAACTTTGGGTAGAAACTTCTAGTATTGATGTGAAGTGTGTTATTCTTTTTTCTTCGAAGTCGAGAGAAAGAAATTGGCTGGATGTTTCATTGTAAAAGAATGTATGTGACCTATTTTGGTTTAGGAAACCGTTTTTGCAACTAAATCCTTAATTGAAATTATTTAGGCACCAGATAATAAAGGATGAAATAGCTGAATTCAATTGCTTATCTTCATTCGTAAGTAATATTCCCTAATTCCTTCAAAGTATTTTTAAACACAATCCTCAAATTCTAGTATTTTTCTTTCATACAGCTATCGCACATTTCAATGAAGGAGTAACTTGTCAGCCTCTTCCCTTCTCTTTTTTAAACTTTCG